>CM061133.1:86186812-86240830 GCA_030789695.1 Scilla litardierei
GAGCGTTGCCAAGTGTTTGATATGCCAACAGGTGAAGGCCGAGCACCATCGTATAGCTAGATTGCTACAACCGCTTCCTATTTCGGAGTGGAAGTGGCAGCATATTACGATGGATTTCGTGACTGGTTTACCTCGGACCCCGAAACAGAACGATGCAGTCTGGGTGATCGTTGATCGGTTGACTAAGTCTGCGCATTTCATTCCTTTCTGAGTGGGCCAGTCTACGGAAGCTTTGTCGAGGAAGTATCTAGAGGTAAAATTTCTTCTTTTACTTCTATTTAATGTTCCTCCTTGAGTTAGTTGTGACATAGACCGTGTACGTGCAGGAGATTGTACGCTTACACGGAGTCCCCGTGAGCATCGTGTCTGACAGAGATTCGAGGTTCACATCACAGTTCTGGAGAAGTCTGCAGGAGCATTTGGGTACGAGTCTGAGCTTCAGCACGGTGTACCACCTGCAGACCGATGGCCAGTCTGAGAGGACTATTCAGATACTAGAGGATATGCTGTGAGCTTGTACACTCGATTTGAAGGGATCTTGGGAGGACCATCTCCATTTGGTGGAGCTTTCTTATAACAACAGCTACCAGGCGAGCATTGGCCTGGCACCATTTGCTGCCTTATATGGGAGGAAATGTCGATCGCCACTGAGCTGGGATGACGTTGGAGATCGGGAGCTATTTGGTCCGGAGATGATAGTTTAAGCGGTGGATGTCGTGAGAGACATCAGGGAGAAGCTCAGAGTTGCACAGGATCGATTCAAGCATTGGGTGGATGCCAAGAGGAGACCCTTGGAGTTTCAGCCTGGAGACCACGTCTTCTTGAAGATTTCTCCGAACCGTGGAGTTATTCGATTAGGGAAGAAGGCGAAGCTGAGTCTGAGGTACATTGGACCTTTCGATGTGCTGGAGCGTGTGAGAGCAGTGGCCTACCTCCTTGCTCTGCCACCATCTTTGGTGGGGGTTCACGACGTTTTCCACGTATCTCAGTTGCGTCGGTACGTCAGTGATCCGTCACACACAGTGGATTTCTCGGCGATCACGGTCCGTCCGGACCTGACATATGACCAGCAGCCCGTGCAGATTTTGGACCGTCGACAGAAGCAGATGAGGAATAAGGTAGTCGACCTGGTGAGAGTGGTGTGGCGTCACGGATCACCTGGTGAGTCCACTTGGGAGAGAGAGGATGAGATGAGAGAGCGTTACCCTCGCCTTTTTTGATAGAAATTCCGTGGGTGGAATTTTCTTAAGGTGGGTAGGATGTAACGGCTGGTTTCTGTATGATGATATTTGTTATATATATATATATAATAGTTCGTCTTCTCTCTCTTTCTTTTCCTTATCTTTTTCCCCTATCTGGAGCTAAGCGTGCTTCATGACGCTCTTGTCTTGGAGCCAGACCCATCTCAGGAGTCCCTAGAACCCATCCCAAAGCTTCGCACTCCATTTGGAGACTTGGTGTGCACTTTAGTCGGTTCAAGAACAAGGACCGACCGACTAGATGTCAATCTAGTCGGTCAGAAACTATTCATGGACCGACTAGTTTCCGTCAGATTTTTCCACTGAGTTACTGTTTACTCTTAGTCGGTCTAAGTTCATCCACCGACCGACTAGTTGCCAAACTAGTCGGTCAACACTTCTTTGCAGACCGACTAAGTTAGGGATCATTTCATGCAGTCGAGTTACTGTTTATCTTTAGTCGGTTTAAGAACGAATACCGACCGACTAGTTGATGAACTAGTCGGTTAAGTTTTCTTCTCAGACCGACTAATTTTCAAAACTTCTTGTCGACCACTTTTATCCTTTAGTCGGTCAATGAACACTGGCCGACCGACTAGGTTGCAAACTAGTCGGTCGACGAGCCTTCACAGACCGACTAAATCTATCAACCCTGTACCGACACTGTTCTCTGTTCGCCTTCTAGTCGGTCACAGTTAGACGACCGACCAACTAGTTCTCAAACTAGTCGGTCAACCGCCCTTCACTGACCGACTAGTTGACCCCGAAACCCTAATTTCTGACCTAGCCACCGTTTCATTTTCTTATTTAAACGCGCGGTTGTTTCTCTTCTCTTCTCATTGTTTTGAGTTGTCTTCTTCCCCAATCCCTCTCCTTCCTCTCCCTAAGCTTCTTCCTTCTCCCGTGCGCCCTCCACCTTCTTCAAGATCCTTCTCTCCTTCCATTCTCCTTACTCCTTTCTTTCTCCCGTTTCTTCTCCTCCTCCTATCTTCCCCGCAACCGACCACCACCACAAAATTCTTCCCCAGATCTGAGACCCGCGGCCAAGCTCCGACCGCCTTTTCGTTTCCCTTTCGAGATCCATCTTCTCCTCGCATGGCGTCCCGATCTCAGATCTAGCGACGACGACCTCGGGAGATGCCAAGATCTTCATCATTACCTTCGGAGGCCAACGTCATCATCAACAATCAACATTCCTCGCTGCGCTACCCGCGGCCTAGGAATTTCTGGACAACGCAAAGCTTCCACCTTTCCAGATCTGACGCCGAGTCTTCGTGCAATCGTCATTTTCAGGTTGGTCCCCTAAACTCGTAGAAACCCCCACCGTAAATGATCAAACCCTAATTAAAATCAGCAACAAAATCAAATTAAATTTACTTTCTGCTCCTCTTTAAAACGTTGTGCAACCGTAGATAAATCGACGAATGGACTTCTTGCATGTGCACATAGGGTAGATCGTCGATTAGGCTAATACCTTAAAAATGTGTATTTTGACGATTAGGTTAGTCCTGATAACCTAGACACAACCCTAATAGGAATTCTGAATCGTGAACTGACACCGTCGTCGTGTCACGATTTTCAGACGCTCTTCCGCCGACGAGACGTTTGGACGAGACGTACCAGGGAGACGACGCACTTGCCACCACAGGCAAGTGTACCACTTGCGTTCTTGGCCATGTTTAGGCCTTAGTCTTGCTTGAATAGTTATCTTGGAATGATGAGGACCGGACGTGAAATGATAGCCTCCGGGACGCCCTTGATGGCTCAGACTTGACAACGAAGTCTGAGTCCAGAAACAACAATTTTGACATCATAAGATTGACATGCATGTGTGTGAGTTGTGGACACCCTAGAACAACCCCTCTTGTTTTGTCGTGTCATGTCCCTTCCATGTCCCGTTCCGTCTTGCACAGCCCGATGGGCAATAGGGCACTCGCCAAGCCAGAGCGAGTGATCCCTTGTACTGATTCACAGCCCGATGGGAAATAGGGCACCTGTCAAGCTAGAGCAGGTGATCCCTTGTATTTCTACATAGCTCAGAGAGCAATAGGGCACTTGTCAAGCTAGAGCAAGTGATCCATTGTCCTGTCACGATTCTTGGGGTTTTGGGGTAGGGTTGAGCGTGCAAGCGGCAAGAGGGTCTGATCCCCCTCGAACCGAACAGGCGTGAACCCTTTTCATGTCTTGTCTTGTCCTGTCTGGCTCTCTGTGTTCCGTCTTGTCTTGACACCTGTAGGCTAGTCCCGTAGTCGGTAGCCCTCGCTACGACTACTACTTGTCGTGTTTACTTTTCCTGCTACGTGTACTTTTGTTTGTTCGCCTGTTGTAACCTCAGCATGTTAATCAACCAGTAAAACGTTTGTTAAATAATTGGTGCACTTGCAGTTTGGTCTAACCTTTTCTTGTAGACCTTACCTGACGTACAGTTCCTTCTTTTGGTGCTGTACGTCAGGGATCGAGCCAGAGTACGTTGAGGAGACTGACCTGCCAGCTGACGTGGAGCCAGAGAGTGTCGATCCTGAGTACAACCCAGAGGAGGACCAGAGCTAGAGACTTCCCGTTGTAGTTTCCAGAGTTATCCTTTTACTTTAGTTGGGTGCATAGCACCTTTTGTTATTTGATTAGGTTGGGTGCTTGCACCGTTAGATTTTCTTTCTGCTGTTGTAGCCCTTCGGGCGTTGAGACTTGGTACTTTTTGATATGTTGGAATAAAATGTGATGTTCTTTCCTTCTTGTACTTCTATTATTGTGTACTAATATGCAGGGACCTGTACCTTCGTCTTGGTACCACACAGACGCTTATTGGGTCAGGGCTCCTTAGCTCTGGCCTAAGCGGGCCTAGTCACGCTTCGCCTCCTCTGTTTTGGGAAGCGGGGCGTTACATAAACAATGTGGGGGACGTCAATTACATTGCTTCCTTTAGAGTCTATGTCTTCAACCTTAATACTCTCCATCATCTCCAAGTATTGGCACCCCTTGAGTCCAAGCTATAGCATAGCTCCTCTCGATGTCCGTCCTTGCACCAAGTGTTTAGTCTCCAAAAATGATATTCTTGAAATGTTGACTATGAGACTAAATTAAGAGAGTCATTAGCAACAACATAATGTTGTGATCATCATCAAAATAACATTGGTACGAAACACCAATACTTAACAATCTCCCCCCTTTTGATGATGACACACATTATGTAAACATAGAGAAAAAAAGCACAATGCTAATGAACTCCCACTACTTATATGCACCAATTGTAAAATGAGATACGCAATTGAAAATACTCATTATACCAATTGAACTAATGAGAAACAAATGTGACATATAATAGGTATGGATTACATAAACCAATTACAATAAGTATATAACATGCACACATGAATGGTTTACATAATCCCAAATATCTCTTCCCATTGATATATATCTCTCCCCAAATGCATATGTATGAAATACAAGAGTTACATAATGCATATATCTCTCCCCCTTGTCATTGTCAAAAAGGTGAACATCAATAATATCCCCCTTGACATCTTAATCAAAGATGTGACAATATGCAAGAGTTAAGGATATGTATGATACCAAATTTGTTAAATTTAGTGGGTATCAATCACTATCCCGTGCTCCCCTAGATCATAGGAATGGTAAAAATTTTGAATTTTAGCATCTAATACCAATTGTAAAGAAAGAGATAAACGATCTCGAACAATTGAGATAATACCAATTATAGAAAAAGAATCTTGATCCTCTTTACCAATTGTTAATCATAATTGGAGCCATGGGCCTAAAGTGTATCAAAGCAATAGATATGGAAAAAAACAAGTTTCATGGATACACAATGACATTGCTAAAATAAAACATGTTGGCAATATCCAAGGGGTTGAGTTTGAGACCAAAAAATAACCAATTGTAAACAATGATCTCAAGAACAACCCGTAATGAGAGTTAAAATATGTTTTAAAATATTTTAAACAAACAACATATTAACAACTCCATTGACATACATTTGGATCAACAAATGCACATATGCCAATGTATTCCCCAAGGTCCTCATGTTCATGAAAAATAAATTTGAAAACATTTTCAAAATCATGATACATACACAAACAATGGGTATGCTAAAAGTAAATATTTAAGCACATTACCCATGCAATATGCATATGTGTGAGAGACCTAAACATTAGAAAACCAAACCCAAGAGGAGTTTGATTTCTTAATGTAATGACATGAGGTGATCACATCCCTAACTAAAGAGTTGATGTAACTATCCCTCTATTGCACACTACACCTAGTGGGAATCCATAAACTCAAGGATTTTCTAGGCAAGTGTTTTGCCTTTGCAAGAGGGGTGGATGTGGCATGCTTAAGTGTAGAAAATATTTTCTTAGCATGCATAGAATGAGGAGTTTGCTTCTTAGAAAAGAATGAATGATTTTCATTCTTCGTCATCACCTTGTGATTTACATGCTTCTTGTTGGTGTTATTATTATACAAGAAAGCATAGTGATTCGTCTTAGGTGCTTTTACAATATTTCTTGTATTTGCACCTATTTTTTGTATTTGCACCATAAGAGGAATTAGATGTATGTGTGGGTACCACATTTTGAATATACCCCAAACCTCCTCTATGGTTTGTCGGATGTTATTTTTCAAGCAAACCGTGGAGTGAATCCCTAGAATAAACAAAGCTTTTGAGCTTTTGGGATTCCTCTTCGCATTTTAACGTAAGTTGTTGAATGCGAGTTTCTAAGCTAAGGTTTTGAGCTACTAATTTATCATTGGAAATGCTCAATTCATTAACTTGAGAGAGAAGTGTGTCTCTCTCACTAGTGTCATAAATATGCATATCATTATTGTTTACACTAGAAGACTCAAGTTCATGCACCCTACTCATAGCATTTTTAAATTTTGCTTTCAATTTAGCATATGAGTCGATGCACTTACTTGCCACATTGGAGGCCACATTGAAACGATACTCAAGCTCCTCATATGGTAGCTTTGGCTCCTCCTTTTCTTCACCATCGCTTTCCTCCTCGCTAGAGCTAGACGAAGACTCTTTCCCTTTTGCCATAAAGCACATGTGGGCTTGCTCCTTTCATCTCCCTCTTCGTCAGTATATGAATCCTCATCTGAGTCATCGAATGTGCCGACAAGTCACTTCTTTTAGTTCTTGAATTTGGACTTGCCTTTCCAATGTTTCATCCATTTCCCTTGGTAGTAATGTTTGGAGGGTTTGGAAGGGCATTCGGTAGAGCGATGACCTTTACCATTGCAAGTTTAACAAGTAGGAATCTTGTTAGAATTGGAGGCAAACTTTGACAAAGATTTACCTTGCTTGCCCTTGAGGAATGCCTTGCATTGCTTGGCAAGCTCGATGAAATCATCATCGCTAGCATCTTCTTCTCCATCTTCTTCACTTAAGGCTTCTCAATGGAATTTTTTCCTCCACTCGATTGGCTCCTTCTCGGCATGGAAAGCAACCCCCTTTTGCTTCTCCGAATTCTCGGGCTTGGATGGTTGAATCTCCTTCTTGTGTTGAAGCTTCACTTCATACGCCATGAGATTCCCAATGCACTCCTCAACGGTATATTTCGACATATCATTTGACTCCAAAATTCTGTTGGCCTTTGACTCCCATTTAGATGTAAGCGAGTCACGGACTTCCCTACTCGATCCAATTGGGAATCACCTTCCCAAGTCCTTCCAAAGCGTTCACAATTTCTGTGAACCTTGTGAACATCTCCGAGATGTTTTCATCTTCCTGCATCTTAAACAACTCATATTTAGATCTAAATACGCATTTTTTAGTTTTCTTTACCTTCGAAGTCCCTTCATGAGAAATCTCCAATGTATGCCAAATTTTGTTGGCCGTTTTGCACATGGAGATGCGGTTGAACTCATTTGAAGTGAGGACGCAATGGAATGCATTCATAGCCCTCGCATTGAATTTGATCGATCCTCCGCTTTTGTCCGTGAAGCCGAGGATGTAGTAGGATTCTCAAATGGCGACTCCGTGATATTCTATAGGTCTTGACCCTCCAAGTAGATCATCATCTTGATCTTCCAACTTGGATAGTTGGTTCCGTTGAAGAGCGGGGGTCGTACGGTTGATATACCTTCTTCATGAGACGCGGATATAGCATGGAACGCCATCGTTGTTATATGCTATAACCTCGCTTTGATACTAATTGTAAGGACCGTTTACCTTGCAATACTAACAACAAATACTTTAGAGGGGGGTGAATAGAGTAGTGGCAATAAATTGTGCAATTAAAATTTAACTTGCAAACGTGGAATAAATAATGCAAGAGGAATTAATCAACACAATCAATCTAAACGCAAACACAAGATATTACACTGGTTCTCCAAACCTGGGTACGTCCAGTCACATCAATATTCACTATAATTTCCACAAAGAGAAGTGAATACAATCCCACAAAGAGATACCTCACACAGAGGAGTTTGTCCTACACAAGAACCAAACCAACCCGATACAAGGGTCAAACTCCCACACAGAGAAATACTAAACTCCCACACAGAGAATTAGGGTTAGCCCTACACTAGGACACCAAACTTCCACAAAAAGAGTAACTCCCACATAGGGAGTATCTAATTCCCACAAAGAGAATTAGGGTTTCAAAGAAAAACAAAGTAAAACAAATACTCTTACCTATGCCTTGAGATGAATTTACTCATTAATGAATGCAAGGCATGGAAGAGGATTTCCCAAGTGATGAGATTTGCTAGATATGCACTTGGATGATTTCCCTTGAGCTTGACTTCAATGCATGAAGGAGAGAATGAGCTCTAAGAGGAAAATGAGAGAGTTCGAGAGTGGCTTAATTAAACTCTAATGATTTTTCAATAGCATCAAGAGATTCTAATAAACTCGGCCCTCTCATATATATAGGAACCATGTATGAACTCTCACAGCCCAAGAAAGAAGCCAAAAACAAAAGGCTGTAACGGCTAGAATCTGGGCTAAAACGTCAGCGATAGTCGACTGATGAACAAATGATAGTTGACTGGCCAACTGCTAAATTAATCCCAATGGCTATAATCTGAGTCAGGATAGTGGACTGTAAAAGACTACACAGGCGACTGTATAACAGACAATCGACTGTATATCCTTCATCAGGCGAGTGCTGCAGGGGATGGAAATAAACAGAGAGATGCAACTTACGCATTATTTGCTTACAGATGACTGATGGCCAGAGTACAGGCGACTGTAAAATAGACATGCGACTGTAAACTCTGCAACAGTCGACTGACTTGTAAATTGGGATGAAACCCTGAAAGTGCAAGTCGCGAACAGACGACTGTAAAACAATTCACATGCGACTATTGGAGGACATGCGACTGTAAATTGACCTTCAATCGACTGTTCCATAAGCTCAAGTAAGAGTCAATAAAAGGTTGACTTGAGCAGAGCACTACAGTCGACTGTAGAAGGCTTGACAGGCGCCTGGAATCACCCATCCGACTGGAAAAACCTTCCTCAGGCAACTGTTGGAGAGCCAGAGACTCTAATTGAGTCTTTGGGCTAGATGAACCTATTGGGTTGAATTCTATGATAATCCTATGGCTCACTAAGATGGTTAAATGTATATGCATGAATGAGTAGACCATCCATCATGGCATTACAATAAACCTAGACTCAAAAAGGAGAAAAGCAACAAATTAAATATTACATGGATTACATTGATTTCCTTAAAGTCTATGACTTCAACCTTGATACTCTCCATCATATCCAAGCATTGGCACCCATTGAGTCCAAGCTATAGCATAGCTCCTCTCGATGTCCATCCTTGCACCAAGTGTTTAGTCTTCAAAAATGATATACTTGAAATGTTGACTATGAGACTAAAACAAGAGAGTCATTAGCAACAACATAATGTTTGATCATCATCAAAATAATATTGGTATGAAATACCAATACTTAACAGTCTTTTCACTAATAAGCATTCTAATGTTACTTATTTCCATTGCAATAGAAAACGACATGTTATGTATGATTGCTTTGCTCGTTATTATCCTGAATATTATATATGTGTTCCAAAGCAATGTACTAACAATCAAGGATCCAAGAAATGGTTACCTAAAGGTGCATCTTCTTTTGTAGGTGCATCTTTAAGCACAATATAATAGCATTTAGTACCTTGATAGCGGTTGCTCTAATCATATGATGGGCAATGAATCCCTCTTATCATCGCTATCAAGGAAGAAGAAGGGATGGTAACACTTGGAGATGAAAATAAATGTAAAATCTTGAGAAAAGATAACATTGGTAAACATCTCTTTGTTGTTATTGAAAATGTTAATCTTGTTGATGGTTTAGCGCATGATTTGTTAAGTGTGTGTCAACTCTGCTCTACAAGTTTTAAGGTGCATTTCGAAAATGATGAAGTACACATTTTTAAAAATGATGACATTCTTTTTAAAGGCACCTCACACAATAATATTTATACTATCAAAACTTAGTGATTCAAATAATCTAACTTGTTTAGTTACTTCACATGATACTAGTTTGCTATGGCATCGATGATTAGGCCATGCCGAAATGGACCTAATCTCACATCTTTCTCGTAAGAAACTTGTTAGAGGTTTACCTCAAATAAGTTTGATAAAGACAAGCTATGTGATGCATGCCAACTAGGTAAGCAACATATGAGTAGTTTCAACCTTAAAAATAGTGTTACTACTACCAAGTCATTGCAACTAATACACTTCGATTTATTTTGACCCACGAAAGTTGCTAGTTTAGGTGGTATGCACTATTGCTTCGTCATTTTCAATGATTTTTCTCATTATACTTGGGTTTATTTTCTTGCACACAAGCTTGAAATTTTTGATGTTTTCAAAACTTTTGTAAAAAGGTTGAAAATAAAAAAGGTTTTTTATTGTCAAAGTTAGAAGTGATTATGGCGGAGAATTTGTTAATTCTAGCTATGTTGATTTTTGCTCTTTAAAAGGATATTTTCAAAAAAAAATCTGCCGCAAGAACACCACAATTAAATGGTGTGGTAAAGAGGAAAAATTGTACTTTGCAAGAGATAGCTAGGACTATGATACACGACTATCTGTATCCATTATATTTTTGGGTCGAAGCCATACATACCTTCTGTTATATTTTCAATCGTGTGTCCATTAGACACATTTTAAAGAAAACACCTTATGAGCTATATAGAGAATTGACACCTAACTTATCACATTTTAAACCATTTGGATGCACGTGCTTTAGCTTGAAGGTTGGCGAAAATCTTGATAAATTTGATGCAGAAACTGATGAAGGTATTTTTGTTGGATACTCACAACATAGTAAGGCATATCGAGTTTTCAATAAAAGAACACTAACTATTCAAGAAACTTGCATGTTGACTTTGACGAGAAAAGTGCTATTAACTTGGTTTGTAAGCATGAAACCGAGGAACTTTCCTGACCGAAACCCAAAGGTGTACTTTGTTGGGTGTAGCCTGAGGTGGTACTGTCGGATCTCTACAAAGGTTTCTGCGAGATCGACGATGTGGTCAGCCAGGTTCCTTGATTTGACTAGCATGTCATCTATGTAGGCCTCAAGGTTCTGCCCGATTTGCCTTTTGAAGGCCTTGTTGACCATCTGCTGGTAGGTCGCCCCGATGTTCTTCAACCCGAACAGTATCTTTCTATAACAGAAGATCCATCTGTGTGACGGCCTGTATCCATCAAGATATATTTCTTAAGTATTTTCCATGTTTTCAGGTATTTTTATGATTTATATATATTATTGGAGTGGGTTGTATCATTATATAATAAAATAATAATAAAATATTATTATTTATGGCTGATAAATACTGATATTTGCGAACGTCATCCAGACGACTTCAAACTCTGTCACCGTAACTTTTAGGTCATAATAGACCATCAGTTCAAGTTTCGCGCGATTCCGAAGTCAGATCAACTAAGGACCCGCAGACACGACACCAATGATTGAAACGACCTTTTTATTTTTCACAAATTATCTATAGCTCAACCTGAGATAAGGACCACATATTCGTGATCCCCGCGTCGTCAGAGATGTGCCCGTATTTTTAAATAATTTTTCCGGTATATTTCAAAAAAAATACTATTTTATAATAATTAAAATAATTAAATAATAATATTAAATATTAAAACAGAACTGAAAAACATGGGAGACAAAAAAATTAAAATCCTAACCTAATCTTATCATCTATTCCCCTTTTTGACTAAGTATTAATGAGGATAATTAAAAAATTGTTTGCTTAAACCTATAAATAACCCCCCCTAATCACCTTCTTCTTCATCAGTTCCTCACCTTCTCCGATGAAACCCTGCCATTCCGGCGAGCTCCTTTACTCCGGTGAGCCTCATAATCCTCTTCATCCTTCCATTCTCCTTCATCAAAACCTCTCTCTCTCTCTAAACCCCAGAACCAACACTCAAACCAACCCAAAATTCAACAATCTGAAATCCAAATAGAAAATCCCCAAATCCATTTACAGATTTCAAAATTCAAAGGGGCAGACTCCTCAACCCATCTCCTCTCACCTCCCTCCCCTCTTCCTCCGCCTCCGGCAACCCGCTGGTCGAGACGTCCGCCCAGCGCCGTCCCCTCTCGCCATGTCCCCTTCCTTGCGCGCGCAGCCGCCGACGCCGCAGATCGCCGGCCGACGCCGCAGATCACCGGCCGCCGCCCCAAGCCTGCGCCGTCACTCCCCTTGCCGAGATCCCCCTCCCCATTGCCGAGCTCCTCAGGCCGTGCCCCTTGATTCCCTTGCCTTGCTCTTTTCTCCTGCCAAAAAGAGGAAAAAAAACAAAACAACAAAAGAAAGCATGGAGGAGGGTTAAAATGGAATATATTTGTGCGGCTCACATTGCACATTCTGCTGTATATATTATATTCATTTACAAGTTTGCCATGAAAATGTCCATCTGTTTTGGGAAAGAAATGTTGGGTTATTACTGTGAAGAGAATTTTAGAAAGGAAAATTTTGAAGGGAGGGGGGATTTGTAAAAGAAAAAGTGTGGAGGGGTTTATTTTGTGAAGGATCTTTTTGGCAAAGAATTTTTAGGGATTTTGGTTAAATTTTTAGTGTTAGAAAAAAAATTAGGGATTAGGAATTATTTTTATTGTATTTTATACGTGTATACGTATACGTGCATAGTGCACGTAATACGCACTCTGTAACTTCGAATATTAATAAATAAAATATGGGTGCGTGCGTGTGGTGTTTGTAGGTAGACGTTCCGGGAAGACACCAACTCCCGGGCACGGTACGAGACCCGCCCAAGCAACCAGATTACAACCGGTCACGACTACAGGCAAGTAATTACCGTGTAAATGTGTTTGTTGTACCCAAAATGTTGTATGAATGGTTGTACATGTTGGATGTATGAAATTATGGGTCTATGAGGCCATACGGATACGGATCATACGGATCCAGATACGGACACGGTTAATGTGATACGACTCGGGTTATGGGGTAGTCTTGAGCTACGAGGTGTGCGGGAGTGACCGGGTCCACCCTTATTTGGTAAGCTGTACCATCACCCTATAGTGGATGGTAGGTAGATATTCCACGAGTTGCTCTGTGGGATGGGTGCACTTCTGGTTGCATATCGTGCACTCGGGCTAAGGCTGATGCACTAACTGTTTGACACTATTGCTGTATTGATACCATCATTCTACTAACTAAGTCGAGACTACTCGAACGTGGCAGAGCGGCGTAATAACAAGCGGTCTTAAATTACTACCGAATCAGTGTCTAGAAAGGAATGGGAAGTGGGTTGGTCAACCAAAGGACTTGTCCTGCGGTCATAGAAGTGACATGTGCCTTCAAGCCCTGACTGACTGGCTGATTTGGAAGTTAAGTTAAGACTTCTTATTATTAGGCCTGCCTACACTATTAGATAGTCAAGCAACGTTTGTTCTCTCTTGTTCGTTCATTACTTTGCCATTTTTACTTTCTGTTGGTTATTACTTGCCGCTTAGTGCTGACATGTATTTCATTGTTTTCTTTGAAATGCATGTCAAACTACGAGCCGACGGAGTACGTGGAGTATTACACTGAGGACGATCCCGCAGACCAGGGATCAAAGGACGTTACTAAGCCCGCACCTGCAGAGGAGTAGGAGTCTCTGACTCGACCACAGCATCCGCTTCCCTTACTGTCAGTGTGCTTTCCTTACCGCCAGTGTGCTATTTACTTTCGAGTGATGTACTTTACTTTTCTGTCGAGTCGATGTAGGCCGTACTATAAGGCCCAGTCTTGTACCACTTATCATCTATTGGATAATAAAGATGTTGTGTGTTGTCTCTGTGAGTTTGCATGACAAGAACATGTCCTTCCATGGAATTACTACAGACGCTTAATGTGCAACGAACAAGGAAGGAAAAAAATGTCCTCCTTGTTTTGTGCACATGCGGACCTTCGTCGCGTCCTCGCTGCCGGGTATTTTGGTAATCGGAGCGTGACAGGTTTCTGTGGTGGCCCATGCAGGTCATGCAAATACTCAGAACAATATACGCATCTTTACGATCCTAAGCTGACTAAGTACATATTGACTCAGATTTATAGTTTTGCAGCATGGCAGGAAGATCAAACACCCACAACGGAAATGGCGCCAATGGAAATGGTGCCAATGCAAATGGTGCCACCGAGATATCTACAGTCATTGGAGTGATAAGAGAAATGTTGGAAATACAACACCAGATGCTCCAGCAAGGACCACCAGCACCACCACCACCTGCTGAACCTGGGGTTAAGCAATTCCAGGAGCTTCGTCTGAAAACTTTCTCTGGAAAGGAAGGGCCACTGGAAGATGAAGAATGGGCCCTAGCCACTAAAGACAAGTTGAGCACTGCTCACATCGCTCAAGCAGGATGGGTTGAAGTTGCAAAACTGCAACTGACTGACAATGCTCGAAGCTGGTGGGATCATGAAGAACGACGTCTGGTTAAGCCTATCTCTTAGGGCATGTTCCGAGAAAGGTTCAACGCCTAATATTTTCCTCCCTCGGCCAAGAGAGAACTCCAAAGTCGTTTTACTAATCTAAAACAAGGCAATAGGACTGTCGATGAGTATGAGGCAGAATTCTCAATGCTCAGTCATTTCGCTCTGCACATGGTTGAAAATCCAGAAGACTGTGCCTATCAGTTTCATCATGGCCTAAACCCCCGTGTTCAAGCCTCGATGAGTTCAGTGAAGCTGACTACCCTTGAGGATGTTCTGGAAGCTGCACGAACTCATGAAGCCGTTGCACGACTTGAAAGGGGAATTCAAGTTAATACAGGCAAATGCCCGATGGAACCTGCCAGGAACAATTTCCGTCCGACTCAGACCACCAATTTCAAGAAGCCAGCAGCTCCAGCCAACACCAAATCCACTATGGTGTGCCACTACTGCAACCGTGTTGGACACGTCAAGAAGGACTGCCGTGTATTCTTGAACCTGTGCATAGTGTGTGGGGCATCTGACCATCTTGACAAAGACTACCCTCGTCGCACTATCAAACCAGCCAACCCTGTGATGGCTTCAGGATCAGCTCAGCAAAAGCAACCCCTGCCTCCTCAGCAACAAGCTTTTCAGAATGCCAAGCCAAATCCACCAAGGCGTCAGGCATTTACTATGACTGTTGCTGAAGCCGAGACCACTGATCAAGTGATCTCAGGTAATCTCTGGACCTCGGTTTCTTACGTATTCTATATCATATGCTTGATTGGTGAGTATCTCTTGCTAAGGCATATTCTACCTTAATCTAGGTATTATCTTAGTATCTGCATCTCCGGCTCTAGTCTTATTTGATTCAGGAGCTTCTCATAGCTTCTTGTCGCAAAAGTTTGCGACGGATCATTCTATTACTATCTGTGATCTTCCAAGATGTTGGAATGTCAACACTGGAAATGGCATAGTAAAAATCTCTACCGGATGCAAGTCATGCCCACTAGTGATCTGTGGACGTGAACTATTTGCTGATTTCATGATTATCAGCATAGCCAACTTTGATGCGATACTCGACATGGATTGGTTAGGGACTTTTTACGCTAACATCGACTGTCACCAGAAGAGTGTGGTGTTTAAAATTCCCGAACATCCTGTGTTCGAGTTCATGACTGGAAGTCGTTTGCTTGGTCCTATCAAGTTTCAGGCCAAGCCGAATGAAGCAATAGTCGCATCAATGCAGGTTGAGCCTGAGAAACCCTTAGTAGTTCGAGACTTCGAAGACGTATTCCCTGAAGATATTTCGGGATTACCACCAGACCGAGATCTCGAATTCACTATTGACCTTATGCCAAACACTCAACCTATCTCCAAGGCTCCTTACTGCATGGCTCCTACTGAATTGGAAGAACTTTGGAGTCAACTCGACGACCTGTTGCAGAAAGGATTGATACATCCCAGTGTGTCTCCTCGGGGTGCGCCTATCTTATTGGTCAAGAAGAAGGATGGATCGAGAAGAATGTGTATGGACTATCGAGAACTGAACAAGATGACTGTAAAGAATAAATATCCTTTGTCCCGCATCGACGATATTTTTGATCAACTCGGTGGATCACGAGTCTTCTCCAAGCTGGATCTCAGAAGTGGTTATCACCAAGTGAAAGTCAGGAAGGACGATATTCCTAAGACTGCTTTTCGGACCAAGTATGGACACTACGAATTCGTAGTCATGCCTTTTGGTGTGACTAACGCCACAGCGGTATTCATGAATCTCATGAACCTTATATTCTATGAGTTCTTGGATAAATTCGTAGTTAATTTCATCGATGACATCCTGGTCTACTCGAAGAGCGAAGAAGATCATGCCAAGCATCTACAGATAGTTTTGGAGACTCTGCGTCGTCATCATCTCTATGCCAAGTATAGCAAGTATGAATTCTGGCTGGATCGAGTCGCCTTTCTTGGACATATAGTTTTAGGAGATGGTATCTCTGTTGAACCTGAGAAAGTCACATCTGTTAGAAACTGGCCGACCCCCCGATCAATTTCTGACATCCGAAGTTTTCTCGGATTGGCTGGTTATTATCACCGATTCATCAAGGACTTCTCAAAGATTACTGAGCCGATGACTCAACTGACTAGGAAGGATGTTAAGTTTGTTTGGTCTGAAGCTTGTGAGCAAGCATTCAGAGGATTGAAGATGAAGCTAACAACCGCACCAGTTCTAACTATTCTGGATAGAACTGGAGGGTTCAAAGTTTACTGTGATGCATCTGGAAAAGGACTTGGAAGTGTGCTGCATCAACATGGTCATGTGGTTGCATACGCTTCTCAGCAACTGAAGAATCATGAGAAGAATTATCCAACACACGACTTAGAGTTGGCAGCCGTCATCTTCTCTCTGAAGATTTGGAGACATTTCCTGTTAGGAGAGCAAGTAACCACAAGAGCTTGAAGTATATTTTCACACAGAAGGAGCTCAACATGAGACAACGAAGATGGTTGGAACTCATGGCTGATTATGACATCGACCTCCAGTATCATCCTGGGAAGGTAAATGTCGTGCCTGATGCATTGAGTCGACTACCAACAGTCATGACTCTGACGACTCAATGGAGACTTCAACAAGACTTGAAAGAAATGGGAATCGAAGTCGTCTTGCCAGGAGCTACATCATCATTGATGAACATGCAGATTCAATCTACCATCAGCGATCGGATCAAAGCTGCTCAATCTGGAGACGCGAAGCTGCAGAAGATCAAGCAACAAGTTGAAGCTGGTCTATGAACAGAATTTCGTATTCATGAAGATGGATCTTTGAGGTATGGAAGTCGCATCTGTGTACCTTCAGGAGAGATCAGGGAAGAGCTACTGAATGAAGCACACAGCTCTCCTTACTCCATACATCCAGGTGGTACCAAGATGTACAAAGGTCTGCGACTGAACTTCTGGTGGATCAGAATGAAGAGAACCATAGCCTGAAGCATCGCCAAATGCCTCGTATGTCAGCAAGTGAAGGCTGAACATCATCGAGTCGCTGGATTACTTCAACCTTTGCCAATTCCAGAGTGGAAATGGCAACACATCACTATGGACTTCGTGACTGGACTACCTCGAAGCTCAAATCAGAATGATGCCATCTGGGTGATCATTGATCGATTAACAAAGTCGACACATTTCATACCATTCTGAGTAGGACAATCCACAGAAATACTCGCAAAGAAGTATATGGAGGTAATAATATATCTCATACCTTTAAACTCCTTGCAGTATGTAACGACTGGTTTTTGTATGATTGGATTATCAGTGTGTTTTGCTTGTGATGGTGGGTTCTCTCCTTGTGTGGTTTCCATTTCCATAGTTCTCGCTTTCATTTATCTCGTTGAGAATTCCTAGCTTTCGTTTTCGTTCCTTTTGATGTGATCTTCTAGGTTCTTCCTTAGAATCAATGAATTCGGAGTAAGTCACTCGTGACGAGCTTCATATCGATCATATCTTAGAGTATAAATCGATCCTAGAAGCCATGGAAATCTTCCCGAAGCTTCGCGCTTCGAATCGGCACTTTTCGTGCACGTTAGTTGGTTCAAGAAGATCAACCGACCGATTAGATTCCAATTTAGTCGGTCAGGAAATCAACTGGAACCGACTAGTTCATTCAATCAATAATTCAGGAGTTACTGTTTACTCTTAGTCGGTCTAAGAACGTTCATCGACCGACTAGATTCAAAACTAGTCGGTCAGTACTTGTTCATGGACCGACTAACTCTAAATCCTATTTTCGTTCAGGAGTTACTGTTTGCACTTAGTCGGTCTGCGTTGGTCGACCGACCGACTAGTTGCCAAACTAGTCGGTCAGTGGTTGCTCTTTGACCGACTAACCAGTGTTAAAACTCTAATTTCTGGGCAGCCGCCAGCCTAGCCTATTTAAACCCAACCCATTCGACTTCTTCTTCTCCAACACGACCCAAAACCCTAAAAACTTCCCCCTTCAGCCCCCATCTTCCTCCAAGCTCCATTTCTCCATTCCAAGCCCTAAATCCATCATCCAATCCATCCATTCACTCTATCTACCTCTCATCTTCCCCAAAATCTCATCAAACCCATCAAAATCCCCAAATCCCCCTAAACCCTAGTTTCCCCAAACTTCTCCAATCTTCTCCAGATCTGATCCTAGGGTTCCCCGGAGTGTTTCTTCCGCCTTCTCTCGGTAAGAAATCGTTCTACCGTTGTTTTTATAACTTATTCGTATTTTTATGAAACCCTAATATAAATTTCATGTTGTTTGATGATTGTTCCCCCAAAACAGCGATTTCCCTGTAGATTGGCGTCCGTGTGACGAAGTAGTCGTCATCCCCGGTGCTAGGCTAGTGAAACTTGCCACTTAGGGTTTAGGCCATGTTTTAGGCCATTTTCTTGTTATAGGCGTAAAAGAGGCTAGGCGACGAAATGATACTCGCCTAGGCGCAAATTGGGGAATTAGCTTGACAACGAAGCTAATTCCGACTTTTAGCATGTTGCACAATTACCATGTCACGTTTACTTTCAATTAACGGTACGCGAATATGTTCATGTCATTGCATTTCGCCTGTCACGTTTAATTTAATTAACGGTACGCAAATAAATTATCATGACCTCGCATTCTTTAGGTATTGCTGTGATTGCGTAGCTTCGCTACAATGTTGTGTTCCTGGCTCGTGTTCCAGAAGCGGGCCATGTGTTGGTTGATAGCCAATGCCCGAATTGCGTGTTCCGGCTAGGTGTTCCCTACGCCATACTTGTGTTCCTGGCTCGTGACCAGAAGCGAGCATAATGAGTTGGAAACCCCAACGCTCGATATATTGAATTGTGAACTAAGAATGCGAGCTCAATGTGCGGGGCAACCCTAGGCTCACTAGATGAGCTCAATGTGCAGGGACCCCAGGCTCCATATCGTGTGGGTACCGAGTAGTGTTTGGTGCCGATCGGTCTGAAATGCTATGCCATTCAGCGAATGGCGTAAACACCTACAAAATGTGAATTGATTGAATTGATAGTAGCTTGGCTACTCTTGTCTTGTCCCGATAAATTGTTCCCTTGTACAAAATTGTCTTGCCATGTTTTAATTGTGCACTCATGTTATAACCGCCATGTCATGCATACTAAACTGCTAGGTTGCTAGATGCCTCATTTTCAGTTTCCTTGCACAAGTCTTTCCAGACTTGCTGACATGTGCCCCTCTCTCTTTTGGGTGACACATGTTAGACCCAGAGCCAGAGTTTTGTTGCAGGGAATATGGTGTTGCTGATGCTGATGTTTGCTGTGCTGGTGAGTGGACACCAGGGGCCTGTCTTGAAGACCGCTCGTGTTCACTTCTTTGTTTAGGTTTGCTGTTAGTCGTCGGTGCGTGGCACCCTTGTATGTATGTTATTCTTTGTTGGCCATGTTTGGGCCTTAGACTCTTTTTCCTTTAGTCTGGTGGCTTTTCTGCGATATTGTAATTTGTTTATGGACATTTCGAGATTCAATAAAATGTCGTCTCATTTCTTTATTATCATTGTTGTTTCGTTTCGTTTTGCAAGGACTTGCCATAATAAGTGTTTCTATACGCTTATCAGACTTGGAGCTTCACAGCTTCAAGTTTGTGCGGACCTTCTCACGTCTCGCCTCCACATTTTTGGGAAGCGGGGCGTGACAGGTTTTAGTGGTGGCCCATGCAGGTCCATTTGCAAATGCGAACTATCGGAACAACAATAATAATTATAGAATGTCCATTAAATAAATTAGAACGTCCAAGTTATAAGCCCGAGTCTAGGTTCTTAGCGTTCCTGTGTCTTAGGTGGCTGGTAGGCGTGTTAGAGCATCTGTCCTAGCTTGGTAGGAAATCCATTAGATCAGAACCATAGTGAGACTTAGTTAGAAGTTTGTGCTTGCTAGTTAGGGATCCTTGATTGTTAGTAGACTCCATGTTAGTGATTGATTTGATAGCCTTAAGAGTTACCTTAGTGGTTCCTGTCTAGCTTTGACTAGGATAGACTTCTATAATTCTTTGGTCTCTCGCTTGGGTTCATCGGTTTCGGACCAAGCTAAACTCATTTCATCGATGTCTAGCCCTTATGGAAGTCTTAGCTCTTAGTTCCATAATCTTTAGTTGGTTGACCGTAAGAGTTTTCATAGATTTTCCTAAGTCATAACCTAGGCGTATTTATGCTTTGATCATCCGACCAAACCCCTTGCCTCGATTCCCATGACCGCCATGTTTCGATAATCATTGATCCTTCGAATGTCCCCGTTTGCAAGGCTTAATTTCTTTTAAAAAGTTGTTTTTCTATTTCCCTTATTAAAGTTTTCGCTAAGTTTAAATTTTGTTTTAAACCCGCTACGTATGTACTTAAAATTTCTCACTTTTCGATTGAGTCAAATTCCTTGTAGATTTCGGAGTCTAATGGTTGTAATTATAATTGCTAACTCGTAACCATTTTCTTGTCTATATTTTCGCATTTCGGTTTAAAGACTCCAATACTATTTTGGAAAATTCGATATACCATTTTCTAACTGTGAGATCCATTTTAATCGCATAGCATACATACTTTAAAATCTTTTCCAAGTTAAATGGAGTTTCAATTGTTATATGTATACTTATATCTCGTACTCTTCGTTGACTTAAATTAATTTTTGAAATTCAAAAGTTTTGACGAGATTTTGATTACTGTTTTATAATGTTTTACATCCTATACCTTTCATACCTATTTGAATATCTTGTCCCTTTTTCATAAATCGATTTAATTCTGAGCCGTAATTCTATTTTCCAAATTCGATTTATGAACTTTCCTTTCTTATTTATGCTATTCAAATGACTCGTCGCGCTCCCTTAACATACTTTTCAAGTCACAGATGATTTCAGCTTTCAACAAATCAAAGTTATGTTCAAACATTTTTCCCGACTACAGATTTTTGGAAAATTACGTTTCCGCAACCACTTCCCTTGTCCTTAATTCACATGACCACCTCATTGCAATTATCCTTGATCTTTCAAATGTTTTCCGTTGCAAATCTTGATTCTTCCAAAGTTATTTTCGAATACTTTCCTTATTTGAAGTTTCACTCAATTTAAATTTTGTTCTAAACTTCTTTAAATATGTCTCCCTAAATTTCGATGGAGTTAAAAGTCGTTCTTGAATTTTGAAGACTTTTGGTCGTAATTTTAAAATTACTATCTTGTACTATTTTTCTAACAATGTACCTTTCGCATTTCGATTTTTAAACCTTATTACTATCCTGATGGTTCGATATACCGTCCTTTTTCCTAACTACAAAAAAAAATTTTATTTTAACCACTTATCTTACATACCTTTAGGGGTATTTTTCCAAACTGAATGGACTTCAACTAATTTTTGTATATATCAATTATAGGTTCATCGTACTCGTTAAGTTTAAATTTGTTCGAAACGCTTTTGATATATGTACGGTTTCATGCTCCTTCGCCGACTTAAATTATTTATGTTTTAAAATATCGAAATTTGAGTTGAGATTTTTAGATTAGAAGTTTATAATATTTTCTGCACATACCTTCGTATCGATATAAATGTCTTGTCCCTTTTCATATACAAATTTCATTCTGAACCGTATTTCTATTTTCCTAACTCGATTCATAATTTCTTTTACTTGTGCCATTAAAATTCTATTCGAAAACCCCTCGTGCTTACTCTTAATAAACTTTTCAAGTCCCTTTGGACTTCGGCTTTTAGCAAGTTGATTTTATGCTCAACATTTTCCATATTTCAGATTTTTGTTTATAAAAAAAATATATTTACTATTTCGAAATCATTCCTGACTTAGACCCTTCATAAAACGGTTTAAAAGTTTTAATACTAACTTGATGAGTTTAAATATCCTTTTCTCTTTCCATACTACTAAGATATTATCTTTCCATTCACCATACACACTTTTAAGACAATTTCTAAAATATGACTTCAATTATTTTTATATATCGGTACCACGTTCGTTTTGCTCATACATTAAGATCTTGTATAAGTCAATTTTTGTTGGCAAATCCGGATTTCTCTAAAAGTATTTTCGACATGGTTTATTTGGGATTTCTCTTCAGTTTTAAGATTTGGAAAACATTTAGCATGCGCTTAAATTCTCCACACTATACTTGATCTGATTTCAATCTTTGAATCTCAAAACTTTTCCAAAAATTTTAGATTGCTGCCGCACAACATTTCTGACCTATGTTTTAATGTTCGAGTAAATGATTTCCTTTTTCCTCATGATGATTTTATATAAGCCAATAAACCACTTTTCCTCTTATTACATATATTCGCCTCAAACTCGTTTTCAAACAATTTGTCTTATCGACCTCTGAATATTTTTTTTATACAAAAAGGGACTCCAACTTTTAAAGTATAACGGTCTTCAAACCTTTCGTGTTTTAGAATGTGTTATTTACACTATTTTCCATATGTCCCAATGGAGCATCATTACGTCATTACACGACCGTTTTCATGCTTTACGATCCTTCTATTCGTTACGCTTTTGATTTCAATTTCTTTCCTATTGTCTAGCCCCTAGAGCTTGTCGTTGCTTGTGTCAACCTTGTTATAGTTTGGTGGGCCCATTAGTTAAGTGGTTATGTCGTCGTAGTGTTGATTTCGTGGTGTGTATGTAGTGGTATGGGTGTTGGCATTTGTATGTTGTGTGTAGGTAATTTTCTGCTTGTGTATGATGTGATATACGTATGGTAACAGAATGATAATTTTGGTTGGTACTACTTGTTTTATGAGATGTCGTATGCGTGTATATCAGGAGGTATACCCGACTATTGCATCTCTTAAACTTGTATGTAGTTGATGTGTTGATATGGTAATTATAAATGGATGGATATGGTGTGAAAATATGTGATACGTGGATGTGTATGCCTTGGAGTGGTATTGGTATGTGTATGGATACTGTTTTACGCATATAAATGTCCTGCTATGATTTGAGTCTCACTCAAGCTTGAGTGGGTATACTCTATGTGCTTTGGTATAATTGTATGTGATGGTGAATAGGGATGGATGATGTATGTATGGTGTTTGAGTTGTTTGTGCTTGGTTGTGTTACGCACACGATTGTGGGTGGCTATACCAATATATAGTTATAGGACTATATGTGAGGTGAAAATATGGTGAAATATTTGCATGTAATTGAATGACAAAAAAATGTGAAATTATTTTCAAATAAGAGAGGCTTGGTTATTTTCTTATAGTAAGTAATAAGTGTTTATTGTTGTATGAAATTGATTGACTATAATAAGTATGAGTGTACTATGTGCGTGAAAATATGTGTGTGGTAGTAATATTTGATTTCTAGTGCGTATATGTAAGCACTCGAAATGAAAGTACTTGGTTGAATTTATGATGTGAAATTGGTTGAGGGTAGTTACCAGAGCGACTATATATATATTAGGAAGTCCGAGGACGGACTTTATTCTAAGGTGGGTAGGATGTAACGACTGGTTTTTGTATGATTAGATTATCAGTGTGTTTTGCTTGTGATGGTGGGTTCTCTCCTTGTGTGGTTTCCATTTCCATAGTTCTCGCTTTCATTTATCTCGTTGAGAATTCCTAGCTTTCGTTTTCGTTCCTTTTGATGTGATCTTCTAGGTTCTTCCTTAGAATCAATGAATTCGGAGTAAGTCACTCGTGACGAGCTTCATATCGATCATATCTTAGAGTATAAATCGATCCTAGAAGCCATGGAAATCTTCCCGAAGCTTCGCGCTTCGAATCGGCACTTTTCGTGCACGTTAGTTGGTTCAAGAAGATCAACCGACCGACTAGATTCCAATTTAGTCGGTCAGGAAATCAACTGGAACCGACTAGTTCATTCAATCAATAATTCAGGAGTTACTGTTTACTCTTAGTCGGTCTAAGAACGTTCATCGACCGACTAGATTCAAAACAAGTCGGTCAGTACTTGTTCATGGACCGACTAACTCTAAATCCTATTTTCGTTCAGGAGTTACTGTTTGCACTTAGTCGGTCTGCGTTGGTCGACCGACCGACTAGTTGCCAAACTAGTCGGTCAGTGGTTGCTCTTGACCGACTAACCAGTGTTAAAACCCTAATTTCTGGGCAGCCGCCAGCCTAGCCTATTTAAACCCAACCCATTCGACTTCTTCTTCTCCAACACGACCCAAAACCCTAAAAACTTCCCCCTTCAGCCCCCATCTTCCTCCAAGCTCCATTTCTCCATTCCAAGCCCTAAATCCATCATCCAATCCATCCATTCACTCTATCTACCTCTCATCTTCCCCAAAATCTCATCAAACCCATCAAAATCCCCAAATCCCCCTAAACCCTAGTTTCCCCAAACTTCTCCAATCTTCTCCAGATCTGATCCTAGGGTTCCCCGGAGTGTTTCTTCCGCCTTCTCTCGGTAAGAAATCGTTCTACCGTTGTTTTTATAACTTATTCGTATTTTTATGAAACCCTAATATAAATTTCATGTTGTTTGATGATTGTTCCCCCAAAACAGCGATTTCCCTGTAGATTGGCGTCCGTGTGACGAAGTAGTCGTCATCCCCTGTGCTAGGCAAGTGAAACTTGCCACTTAGGGTTTAGGCCATGTTTTAGGCCATTTTCTTGTTATAGGCGTAAAAGAGGCTAGGCGACGAAATGATACTCACCTAGGCGCAAATTAGGGAATTAGCTTGACAACGAAGCTAATTCCGACTTTTAGCATGTTGCACAATTACCATTGTTAACGGGACTAGTTTGGCCGGGCCCGGAAGAGCCAAGTCAACTACGACTGGTCAAACCGACTACTACGACCTTGGGGCCTCGGCCCAAGGATCTCACGGGCGGGCCGCGCTTCTCCACCCATGACGAAGGCCCACTTTCTCAGTGGAGGAAATCGGGGCCCAAGTCAAGGGAACATTCACCAAATATGGCAACCGCCAAGTGCCATCACTCTCACCGATAATGGCCCGACTTAAATGGCCATCTAGCCATCAAGGCTCGACTTCATGGCCAGACTTAATGACCATCACTCTCCCGCCATCATGGACCGCCAATTATGGCAATCACTCATGGCCATGACTCCACCTTCATGGCGTCATCAAGTGGGCGCAATTAGAGGGGGCCAACACTTCCCCATTTGCACGACCCCATGAATGGCGGCCATGATGTGACGTCATGGCACATTATGAGGAGGATTCGTCTATATGAGGGGAGGGTGGTCATCATCACCAGGGGGCCGGATCTTCACCACCTACAACGGAGGTACCTCATACTCCCATCTTACACCTTCTTCCACCTTGAATATTTCTCCTCCAAAGCTCGGCCCGAGGACTCGAGTATCGGTCTCTCCGCGAGCCATACTCGA
Organism: Scilla litardierei; assembly: GCA_030789695.1. Classification (NCBI taxonomy): domain Eukaryota; kingdom Viridiplantae; phylum Streptophyta; class Magnoliopsida; order Asparagales; family Asparagaceae; genus Scilla; species Scilla litardierei. The sequence continues at coordinate 86,212,323 of CM061133.1, forward strand.
TCCCACCGAGCACTTATCAGACCAGATCTGACTTTGGCATCGGAGGGGCTTCGGTCGGAACCAAGGTCCGACCCCCCTGACGAGCTCTCTCGTCTATTCAGGTCCAGGAGTTCCAGCGACGCCGAGGCTACCCCTCGGCGTCCTTCCAGCCGGAGCCAAGCGCCCTTGTCCCTGACCTCGTTCGTCTCCTCCGTCACGAGGACGTCGCTCTACCGAGGCTACCCCTCGCCGAGCCGACGCGAGGATCCGCGCGCCCCGCTGCGAGCGACTCTGCCTTCAACCGATCCCGGAGGCTGTCATCTCGCCGAGGCTACCCCTCGGCACGCCAAAGAACGGGGCCGCGCCTTCCCGCTCGAGCGAACGCGCCGTCGGTCGACCCCACCGGTCATCTCCGTCTCGAGCTACAGCCACGACAACTCGGGGGTCCCGCGGGTCCCTCCCTTTGACCGCGTTGACCCCACACTCTCCGTACAATTAATGTGTTCTGCGAAAAATAGCCGAAACATTTGGCGCCGTCTGTGGGAACGAGTCGAATACCCATGTCAGTATCCGCACCGATAACAACTAGTTCTATTTAATCAAAGATCTGAAAGTCCAAAAGTCGAGGGGATGGCTGGTCTTCCAAGTTCACATCCAAACTCTAGCACTCTCTCATCTCTTAAGAATTTGGATCTCACATCCAAAAAGCCATTGGATGAAAATTGCTATAAAATTGCCAGCAACATGCTCGAACGAAGAGAGATAGCGGACCGAGGATTCGACAGCCAACACCCTCATTTGAACCAAACCACCAACTACCGAAGGGGCCAAGCTCGAAGGCTGCCGTCGACCAACATCGAACCCAAGGTGAACGACGGCATTCAACCCCATCAACAGTGCTTGTCGGGGCTCGATCATTAGGATCGCAGGGGTGTACAGCCGGCCCTAAGAAGTAACGCTTGGGCGATCTGGGCGATCTAGGCATCGGCCATCCGGCCGCCTCCGGCGTCCACTCGCAGATCCAGTTCGCGAGGTAAGCCTCTATCGTGGAGGGGTTTTGCTGCGTCTGATCTCCGGCGTCCGATTACGACGCCTCCGGTGTCAGTTCTCCGGGACGATCTGCTCCAGATCCGTTCTCCGGCGAAAATCCGGCGTTCACTCTCAGATCAGATCGCGAGGTAGGCCGCATGCTTGATCCATACCGCGCGCTTGATCCGGACCGCCATGTCCAGGTGCCTGATCCGGAACGCGATCCAGAACATGCTGTTCTCCGGCGCCTCTCATCCAGATCCCGCCGTTTCCAGATCCGCCCTTTCTCCCTATCGCGGGTGCTTCCAGATCAGTGCCTCACCGACGACTGCAGGTGATGTTCTGGATCATGGGCGCTTGTAGGTGAGATCTTGAGGCTGGTGATTCATATCTCGGGCGCTGGATCTAGATCAGAGCCTATCTTGCGTGGTTGTCGCAGTCTGGATCCGTCTGATCTAACACCTGCTGGTGTTTGTTGATTGTATCTCACGTGGGTGATTCAATTCGACGAAGGCCCCGATTATGAGCCTGTGGGCCTCAGCGGCCTCGATCTTTGTCAAATTGAAACCCGAACAGCTCCCCATTCATCGTCGTTCACAGATCAAGCTTCCACAAGCCTTGTTCCACTGTCTCTGACCCAAATTGAGGCTCGAGCTCAAATGAACAACGATCTGCAGACCTCAGGCCCGAAAGAGATGTCACAGATCGATCTTCCACAAGCTTAATTCCAGATTAAGGCTCCATTATGTTGATTGGGGATTCTCTTTCTCTGAGGATGTCGATCGTTGGATCTTCATCTGAATAAGCGGATGTTTGTTTCGTCATCTGAACAAGCCGATCTCCACCCGCCTGTGTGTCACGCCCCGCTTCCCAAAAATATGGAGGCGAAGCGTGAGAGGGTCCGCTCAGACTTGAAGCTACAAAGCTGCAAGTCCAATAAGCGTCGATCAAGTTTAAAACTGCAGGTCCTTGCAACGCTAACGAAACAAAGATAATAATAATGAAATGAGACAAGAAAAACATCTCAGAATATCCATAAAATAAGTTTCAGCATCACAGAAAAAGCCAACATGCTAAAAGGAAAGAGACTAAAGGCCCAAACATGGCCAACAAAAGTACAAAGTACAAACAACGGTGCTACGCACCAATAACTAACAAAAGGCCTAAAACAAAAATAAAGCTCAACAAAGACTCAAAGAATGGTCACCGGTGTCCACCAAAATCCTCCCGGGCAATCATGGGCTCAGACTCAGCGTCAGCAAAACCTCACGTACTCAGCAACGGTCTCTGGCTCAGGTCTAACATGTGACACCCAAAAGAGCAAGGGGCACATGTCAGCAAGTCTACAAGAGACTTGTGCAAGGAAACTGAAAGTAAAGTGAACAACCTAGCAGTTCTAGCATGAATGCGATGACATGGCAGTTTAAAGTATGAGTGCAACAGGTATAGTAAAGTAAAGTAAAGTACGAGCATGGCATGGCATTCACAAGACAAGTACAAGACAAGGAAAGTAAGCACCTCCACCTCGTGCACAGAGATTCCGTCCTTTGGCTAGAGGGCGGATCAGGCCACTCCTAAGCTCAAGTAACCGTTTATCCCTACCCCTCCACGTGTATCGGGCATTGGTTTCTAGCCAACACATGAGGCCCGCTTCTGGACCACGAGCCAGGAAGTGTGTAAACAAGTATGGCGTAGGGGTGCACCTAGCCGGACAAGGAGTACGAGTACAAGTATTGTAGCGTGTGCTACGAATGCAACAATCAACTTGGATGACATGTAGAATGCAATGCATGGCAGTTAAAAGTGCGTACAGATAAGAAAAGTAAACGTGACAGTTTAGTATGCATGAACAACAAGTTTAAAGGGTTGGATCTAGCTTCGTTGTCAAGCTAGATCAATTAGGTGACGGATCTAGTTTCGTTGTCAAACTAGATCAAGTAGGCGTCTAGCCAGCTATCATTTCACTGACTAGTCTCTTTTACGCTAGGAACAAGGGAGTGGCCTAAAAACATGGCCCTACACAAGAGTTGGCAAGTTTCACTTGCCTGAAGAGGGACGTGCTGATAGTCACAAGATTAGGGAGTCCAGTTCTGCCTACGTCCAAACACCAATCATCACACCAACCTACAGTCCCGTACTCATTATCTTCAATTAGTGAATTAACCAGCACAATAAAATTACTGTTTTTATCTTGTTAACATGCGGTGTGGGTTCCTTCGGAGAGAGACTTACCTCAACACGACGCGAGAGCTACTCTGACGTCGGGTAGCGACGTCAGGGGGCTGAATTCCGGTTGCGTGTAAGGTAACAGTATCGGCACTAGCAAAAAGCATTATATCTGATATAGCCCATATGAGATGTCCGAAGATCACGATGGGGGCGAATCCTATAAGCGAGGTTGGATCCTATATGTCGACGTCTCCCTCGTCTGTATCTTCCTCTTCTTCAATCTCATCGCGGGGTAGGTGATCAAGACGGTGGGCAGATCGGCGATTCATGGCCTGGGGGCAAAGTCGGAGTGGACTTACGAGGGGAGGTGATGAGCAACGTGAGGTGATGCACGGGGCAGCGAGGCGTTGCAGCTGTGTTCGCTGCCATTGCCGCAAGGAGGCGGATCCGGCAGCTAGGGACGGCTGCGGCCTGAGGAGCGCCGGCGGGGAGAACGGGAGAGGACCCGACGAGGCTAACGACGCCGGAACGGCCGCTGGGGCGCCAGCCGTTCGAAACAGCGGCGGACATCCACTGCTAGGGTCCACCGCTGCACTCTGGAGCGGAGTGAAGGCCGGCAAGGGGACCGTCGGGGAGTAGGCCGCTGCACGAGGCTGGACGGCGGAAGAACAGGCCGCCGGGACGTCGGAGGGGCCTGTCGTGCGTTGGGGGCGACCTGTCACAGCGGTTTCTGGTGATGGGTAGTTAGAGGAGACCGGAGCAATGTAGGGTCGCCGGAGGAAGCTACGGGTCGGCGTCGGGGAGATGTGACGACGTCGGAGATCGTTGCAGCTGGCCGAGGCGCTGCCGTGACTGGGTGGGTCGCTGGGCGGAGCACGGAGCCACGGCGGCAGCATCGGAGATTGACAGGCGAAGTCGGGGAGTCGGAAGTCGAGGTCGGGGCGTCGGAAATCGAAGCTGCGGCGTGAAAACGAGGGTGGCGCTCTTCGTTTGGTGGTGTTGCGTGGAAAACGAAGGGGCGGCGGCTGCTCTTTGCGGTTGTTGGGAGAAGTAGAGATAGGTTGAAATAATTTAAACCCTAGGTCATTATTTAAAAAAGGGGGGTGAGGGGCTCGGGTCACGTGGGTAGAGGAGTTTAGGGTTATTTAAATAAAGGGGCTGCGGTTTAGCTAGGAAAGTAACCCTAGGTTTCCTGTATAATAGCCTTAGGATTCCTTTGTATAACTTGGGTGTGAGATGTCGTACAGCAAATAGGTGGCTAAGGTTTAGGGTAGAGTTGTTATTAGGTACAGATGATATTATTATCCTTATGAAACTCAACTCTCTCTTCTCTAGGGTGTGCGGTCTAAGGTAGGGAATGGGCTAGGTCAAATGATTTAGGATGTATAATATAATAAAAATTATATTATGGAATAATAACCAAGAGAGACTTAGGGTTAATCCACTAATTGGTTGGGCAAAAGGTGAAAATAGGTCAAACGAAGCCCAAAAATTGTGAAATAAATACTGGGGTGGCCGGGACGATGAGAGAAAGAAGACAGAGAAGGCGGATCACAATTTCGACGTCGAGAAACGAAATTAAAAATAGAAAGGCCTCCCGTCAATAGTGAAAATCACAACGTCTCTTCGAATAAGATTAAATTGTGGGAAAACGACTCGAGAGACGTCGTTCCAAATTAGTGCCACTATTTACTACTCTCAGAGGCGTTCACAACGGCATATCGCATCTAAGTGTTCACAAACAAACAAGGTCTAAAATAACCACGTGCACGGCCAAAAGCACGTGCACGAATAACGTACAACGAAAAGTGATCGTTACACTGTGTGTCCGACCGGCTGAGCTGTTCCTATCGTACCAGTCCAGGCCGAGGCCGACCCCAGAGGAGGCCGACAGGTCCAGGCCGAGGTCGACCCCAGAGGAGGCCGACCAGTGCAGGCCGAGGCCGACCCCAGAGGAGGCCGACCAGTCCAGGCCGAGGCCGACCCCAGACGAGCCCGACCAGTTCAGGCCGAGGCCGAGGCCGACCCCAGAGGAGGCCGACCAATCCAGGCCGAGGCCGAGGCCGACCAGTTCAGGCCGAGGCCGAGGCCGACCAGTTCAGGCCGAGGCCGAGGCCGACCAGTTCAGGCCGAGGCCGACCAGTCCAGGCCGAGGCCGAGGCTGACCAATTCGGGCTGAGGCCGAGGCCGACCCCTGAGGAGGCCGACCAGGCCGAGGCCGAAGCCGACCCAGCAAAAAGGTCAAACTGTCCTCTTCCCCCTTTGCTAATTAATTGTGTGCTTTCAGACAACTACAAGAGCTTCCCTAACAATTCTCCTCTCTTAAACTTCTTGCGAGATGGTGATAAAAAGCCACATCCTCCGGTTTCAACAAATGTCTCACAAAAAGCTTGTAGATAAGGCTGCCATGGTCGCGACAACGCCGGAGCACACGGCGACCGACATTGCGACCTCGGCCAACTTGAGGGAGAGGCGCAAGGAGTGCGTCTAGATCCGGGGACGGGCCAGGAAGACGCAGGGCTACGAGTGGCCTGGCAAGGTCACCAAGGAGAATGAGATCTCGATCGAGTTCAAACAAGAGACAACACCGACGACCCTCGCAGGCGTCGGGCTTAGCCCCGACTCGGCCTTCATCGATGGCCCTACCAGCATCTCTGGCCATTGTCTTGACGTCCGCCATACCAACACCGTGCTGCCATTGCCAAACATATGGGCTGAGCTCCCATCACTGTGCCGCCCTTGCCGAGCTGCCTTGGTCGTACCGCCAAACAGACCAAAGCGGGAGCCGGAGCGAGAGCAGGAGCTGGAGCAGGAGCAAGGATCCAGACAAAAGCTGGAGCCGGAGCGGGAGATGCGGTCCAGACAAAAGCTATAGCTGGAGCTGGAACTGGAGCAGAAGCTAGGATCCAGACAAAAGCTGGAGCCGGAGCGGGAGATGCGGTCCAGACAAAAGCTATAGCTGGAGCTGGAGCTGAATTTGGAAATAGAACTAGAGCTGTGCCTAGACGAGGCCGACCCATCCAAGAGGAGGCCGACCACACCAGTTCAAACAACCTAGGAGAAGGCCGACCAGACGAGTCCGACCACCTCGCCAAGTATCGGAGTCTCAACGCCAAGACACCTTGTCGAGCTTACAAAGTTATCCCCACTGCGACGGAGCTGATTGAACCAGCCAAGCATCCAGACCGCTCCTCCGACCGTGGCCAAGCCGATCTGGCCGAAGCACCCCCGTCCAAGTTCAAGCACCCAGATTGCTCCTCCGACCGTGCTGCTGGGTCCCCGCTTGCCGAACAACTCCTGCATCCACCGAGCTGGACGAAGCAGTGGCAGAGCGCCACCATGGAATCTTCGAAAGGCTTCACAAGGGCTTCACCCTTTTCGTCGGCCATAAGTCGAGGGGCAACTCCCTTCGCAACCGAACGAACAGATTGGTCAAAGGGCTGTGGGCACCCCCCCAGCAGGCCGTGCACTCCTTCGTCGGCCGTAAGCCGAGGGGCAACTCCCCTTGCCACCGAACGGATCTCCTTCGTCGGCCGTAAGCCGAGGGGCAACTCCCTTCGCCACCAAACGAATCACCTTCGTCGGTCGTAAGTCGAGGGGCAACTCCCCTCGCCACCGAACAAATCTCATTCGTCGGCCGTAAGTCGATGGGCGACTCCCCCCGCAACCGAACGAATCCCAGGCTGACGATCTATCGTCCCTAGCCAAACTCCGCGAGACGGACCAAAGTTTTGCAGAGAGTACAACTTCTTCCCCATTATACTACATCTCTCGACCTCCACCTCAACAATGGTAGAGCTCAGAAGATGGGGGCATGTTAACGGGACTAGTTTGGCCGGGCCCGGAAGAGCCAAGTCAACTACGACTGGTCAAACCGACTACTACGACCTTGGGGCCTCGGCCCAAGGATCTCACGGGCAGGCCGCGCTTCTCCACCCATGACGAAGGCCCACTTTCTCAGTGGAGGAAATCGGGGCCCAAGTCAAGGGAACATTCACCAAATATGGCAACCGCCAAGTGCCATCACTCTCACCGATAATGGCCCGACTTAAATGGCCATCTAGCCATCAAGGCTCGACTTCATGGCCAGACTTAATGACCATCACTCCCCCGCCATCATGGACCGCCAATTATGGCAATCACTCATGGCCATGACTCCACCTTCATGGCGTCATCAAGTGGGCGCAATTAGAGGGGGCCAACACTTCCCCATTTGCACGACCCCATGAATGGCGGCCATGATGTGACGTCATGGCACATTATGAGGAGGATTCGTCTATATGAGGGGAGGGTGGTCATCATCACCAGGGGGCTGGATCTTCACCACCTACAACGGAGGTACCTCATACTCCCATCTTACACCTTCTTCCACCTTGAATATTTCTCCTCCAAAGCTCGGCCCGAGGACTCGAGTATCGGTCTCTCCGCGAGCCATACTCGATCCCACCGAGCACTTATCAGACCAGATCTGACTTTGGCATCGGAGGGGCTTCGGTCGGAACCAAGGTCCGACCCCCCTGACGAGCTCTCTCGTCTATTCAGGTCCAGGAGTTCCAGCGACGCCGAGGCTACCCCTCGGCGTCCTTCCAGCCGAAGCCAAGCGCCCTTGTCCCCGACCTCGTTCGTCTCCTCCGTCACGAGGACGTCGCTCTGCCGAGGCTACCCCTCACCGAGCCGACGCGAGGATCCGCGCGCCCCGCTGCGAGCGACTCTGCCTTCAACCGATCCCGGAGGCTGTCATCTCGCCGAGGCTACCCCTCGGCACGCCAAAGAACGGGGCCGCGCCTTCCCGCTCGAGCGAACGCGTCGTCGGTCGACCCCACCGGTCATCTCCGTCTCGAGCTACAGCCACGACAACTCGGCGGTCCCGCGGGTCCCTCCCTTTGACCGCGTTGACCCCACACTCTCCGTACAATTAATGTGTTCTGCGAAAAATAGCCGAAACAACCATGTCACGTTTACTTTCAATTAACGGTACGCGAATATGTTCATGTCATTGCATTTCGCCTGTCACGTTTAATTTAATTAACGGTACGCAAATAAATTGTCATGACCTCGCATTCTTTAGGTATTGCTGTGATTGCGTAGCTTCGCTACAATGTTGTGTTCCTGGCTCGTGTTCCAGAAGCGGGCCATGTGTTGGTTGTGTCACGACCCGCTTCCCTAAAAAGGAGGCGAGTACGTGAAAAGGTCCGCACGAGAGTGGAGCTGTGAAGCCCCGAACCCGATAAGCGTCCACAATACAAAAACAGGTCCCTGTAACCACAACAGAATAGCAATAATAACACAAGGAGAGACTGAAATAAAATTCAGATCTCACAAATATTGTCCAACACCACAAATAAGTTCAACATCCAGAAAAGCCACCAGGCTAAAAGAAAAGAGTCTAAAGGCCCAGAACAAGGCCAACAAAAGAAACGACATAACAAAATATAGTATAGGTGCCACGCACCGATAACAAAACAACTGCCTAAACAAAAGTAAAGCACAACGAAGACACTAGGACTGGTCCCCAGTGTCCACGTACTCCCCGTTAAACACAAGCACGGGCTCGGCGTCTGCAAACACCTCGTCCCCAACAAGTAACTCAGGCTCGGGCTCTAACATGTGTCACCCAAAAGAGAAAAGGGGCACATGTCAGCAAGTCGAACGACTTGTGCAAGGAAACGGGAATAATGGTAAACTAGCAACCTAGCAATTTAAAACATGGTGCATGGCAAGTAAGGTACGGTGGTAACAAGTAAGGTAAAGGAGAGTACAAGTGGCAAGTATCAAGTGGTAGGGGTGACATGTAATGTCAAGTAACAAGTAAAGTACAAGGGATCACTCAACGAGTGCCCTATTGCCCGCAGGCTGTGTTCAAGTATCAAGTACAAGGGGTCACTCAACGAGTGCCCTATTGCCCGCAGGCTGTGAGGAGCTCGTCTTCTGGAACACGAGCCAGAAAGTGTATTTGATAAGTATGGCGTAGGGGTGCACCTAGCCGGAACGAGTAACACTAGTATGTAGCGATGCTACGCAATCACGATGAGCATTCAAGCATGAAATGACATGAGCAGATAATTTGCATACCGTTAATTTAAATTAAACGTGACAGGCGAAATGCAATGACATGAACATATTCGCGTACCGATAATTAAATTAAACATGGCAGTTAAAATGCAATAGCAGTTAAGGATGCATGGATGACACGAACAGTTATTTTCGCGTACCGTTAAGGAAAGTAAACGTGACATACAAGCATGATGAAAGTGACGGACCAAGCTTCGTTGTCAAGCTAGGTCAATGGCGTCTAAACGGCTATCCTTTCACCGTCTAGTCTCTTTTACGCTAAAGCAAGGTAAATGGCCTAAGACATGGCCTAAATCAAGAGATGCAAGTTTCACTTGCCTAGCACCGGGGACGGCGACTACTTCGTCACACGGATGCCAATCTATGGGGAAATCACTGATAGGGGGAACAACCATCAAACAACATGAAATTTATTAGGGTTTCATAAAAATACCAATAGGCTATGAAAACATAGAGGAATCGATTTCTTACCAATAGGAGACGGAAGGAACACTCTGGGGAACCCTAGGATCAGATCTGGAAAAGATTGGAGAAGTTTGGGGAAACTAGGGTTTTGGGGGATTTGGGGAATTCGATGGGTTTTGATGGAGATTTGGGGAAGATGAGGGGTAGATAGAGTAGATGGATGGATTGGATGATGGATTTAGGGCTTGGAATGAAGCAATGGAGCTTGGAGGAAGGTGGGGGATCAATGGGGGCGATTTTAGGGTTTAGGGTCGAGTTGGAGGGGAAGAAAACGTTTGGGTTGGGTATTTATAGGCTAGGCTGGCAGCTAGGGCAAAACTAGGGTTTACAGCACTAGTTAGTCGGTCAAAGAACAACCACTGACCGACTAGTTTGACAACTAGTCGGTCGGTCGACCAACGCAGACCGACTAAGTGTAAACAGTAGCTACAGGTGAAATCAGGATCTAGAATTAGTCGGTCCATGAACAAGTACTGACCGACTAGTTTAGCATCTAGTCGGTCGATGAACGTTCTTAGACCGACTAAGAGTAAACAGTAACTGATACAAAAATAATTTGATGAGTTAGTCGGTTCAAGAAGCATTGCTGACCGACTAGTTTGCAACCTAGTCGGTCAACCAACGCTCTTAGACCGACTAACGATAAACAGTAGCTTCCTCAGAAAATTAGAAAGCTCACTAGTCGGTCCAAGAAGGATTGCCGACCGACTGGATCGTCATCTAGTCGGTCGGTGGCCCTTCTTACACCGGCTAATGAGCACAGAAAAGTACCGATACGGAGCGCGAGGCCCCGGGATCGATTCCTAAGACTCCTAGGCTTGATCTAACAGTTAGATACGACCGTTATGAAGTCCGTCACGAGAGACATACTTCGAAATCGACAATCCTAAGGAAGGAGCGAGAAAATACGACGAATCGATCGAAAATGAAAGCTACGGAGACGAAAACCACACAAGAGGAGAAAATCCACCAAAACATATATTATATTATATTAAAATCCAGATTCATGAAAAGCAGTCGTTACATCCTCCCCAACTTAAGAAAAATTCCGTCCTCGGAATTTCCAAAAACTCCGAGTCCGGAAACAAAAGTGGGAAACGCTCTCGCATCTCATCCTCATTCTCCCAAGTAGACTCTCCAGGTGAACCGTGTCGCCACATCACCCTCACAAGATTGACAATCTTATTCCGAAGCGATTTCTGACGCCTGTCCAGAATCTGCACCGGATGCTGGTCATACGTCATATCGGGGCGAACGGTAATCTCCGAAAAATCCACCGCATGAGACGGATCGCTAATGTATCGACGAAGCTGTGACACATGGAAAACATTGTGAACTCCTTCCAAAGACGGCGGCAAGGCCAAGCGATAAGCTACCTCGCCAACCCGCTCCAAAACGTCAAACGGTCCAATGTATCGCGGGCTCAACTTCCCACGCTTCCCAAAACGAATCACACCACGATTCGGGGAAATCTTCAAGAACACATGGTCGCCCGGCTGAAACTCCAAAGGACGACGTTTAGCATCCGACCAATGCTTAAAACGGTCCTGAGCAATTCTCAACCTCTCCCGAATATTCCTGACGATATCCACGGCCTCCACGATCATCTCAGGTCCCAACAGCTCCCGATCACCAACGTCATCCCAACTCAATGGCGATCGACATTTCCTCCCATAAAGAGCGGCGAATGGCGCCATGCCAATACTCGCCTGGAAGCTGTTGTTGTAGGAAAACTCTACCAGATGTAGATGGTCCTCCCACGAACCCTTGAAATCCAACATGCCCGCCCTCAGCATGTCTTCCAAAATCTGAATCGTCCTCTCGGACTGGCCATCCGTCTGGGATGGTACGCCGTGCTGAAACTCAGACGCGTACCCAAACTCTTCTGCAAACTCTGCCAGAACTGAGATGTGAACCTCGTGTCTCTGTCAGACACGATACTCACGGGGACTCCATGAAGTCGCACAACCTCCTGCACGATTCACGTTACATCACTATCCAAACTAGGAAAAAGGAAATAAAAACGGAGAGTAAAAGAATTTTACCTCCATATATCTCCTTGCTAGCGCCTCAGTGGACTGTCCCACTCGGAATGGAATAAAGTGCGCAGATTTGGTCAATCGATCTACGATCACCCAAATCGCGTCATTCTGCTTCGGACTCCGAGGTAGTCCAGTCACGAAATCCATAGTGATGTGTTGCCACTTCCACTCCGGAATCGGAAGCGGTTGTAGCAACCCGGCCGAACGCTGATGCTCCGCCTTCACTTGCTGGCAAACCAAACACTTGGCTACACTCCGAGCCACGCTCCTCTTCATACCATGCCACCAATAATTCAGACGAAGATCCTGGTACATCTTGGTGCCACCAGGATGCACAGAGTACGGCGAACTGTGTGCCTCCACCATCAATTCCTCTCTGATATCCCCAGCTGGCACACACAACCTGGCTCCAAACCTCAGCGAGCCATCCTCATGAATCAAAAAGTCAGTCCGCAGACCGGCTTCCACCATCTCCCGAATCCTTACCAACTTCGGATCTCTGGCCTGGCCAGCCTTAATCTGATCCACGATCGTCGACTGTACCTGCATGTACATCAACGACGAAGCCTCCCCAGGAAGAACAATCTCCACACCAGACTCGCAAAAATCCTGCTGCAATCTCCACTGCGAGGTCAAAATCATCACCGCTGGCAGCCTACTCAAAGCATCCGGAACCACATTCACCTTGCCAGGGTGATACTGCAAATCAATCTCGTAATCCGCCATAAGCTCCAACCACCGACGCTGTCGCATGTTGAGCTCCTTCTGAGTGAAAATATACTTCAAGCTTTTGTGATCGGTGAAAATCTTCACTTTCTCACTCAGCAAGAAGTGCCTCCAAATCTTAAGAGCAAACACAACGGCAGCCAACTCCAAATCATGCGTCGGATAATTCTTCTCATGAACCTTAAGCTGACGAGACGCATACGCCACAACATGCCCGTGCTGATGCAACACACAACCGAGACCCTTGCCAGAAGCATCGCAAAAGATCTCAAATCCACCGCTGTGATCAGGCACAACAAGAATAGGGGCACTCGTCAACCTCTCCTTCAGAACACCAAAAGCCCTCTCACAATCACCCGACCAAACATAAGCAATATCCTTCCGCGTCAACCTGGTCATCGGCTCAGCAATACGAGAAAAGTCCTTAATGAATCGCCGATAATAACCAGCAAGTCCAAGAAAACTCCGAATCTCAGATGCTGACGACGGAACAGGCCACTCCCGGATGGCCCGAATCTTCTCAGGATCCACTGAAATACCATCTCCAGTCACCACATGCCCGAGAAAAGCAACTCGATCCAACCAAAACTCGCACTTCGAAAACTTAGCATACAAACGATGCTTCCTCAAAATTTCCAACACCGTCCTCAAGTGCGAGGCATGCTCTTCCTCCGACTTCGAATAGATCAGAATGTCGTCAATGAAGATAACGACAAACTTATCCAAAAAGTCGTAGAAAATCAGGTTCATCAGATTCATGAAAACTGCGGGCGCGTTAGTTACGCCGAAAGGCATAACCACGAACTCATAGTGTCCATACTTCGTCCTGAACGCTGTCTTCGGAACATCTCCCTTCTTCACCTTCAACTGATGGTAACCACTCCTCAAATCCAATTTAGAAAACACCCGCGAACCTCCAAGCTGATCAAAAATATCATCGATGCGAGGCAACGGGTATTTATTCTTAATGGTCACCGCATTCAACTCCCGATAATCCACGCACATGCGACGCGAACCATCCTTCTTCTTAACCAACAACACCAGTGCTCCCCACGGAGACACGCTAGGATTAATATAACCCTTCTGCAAAAGCTCATCCAACTGCTTCCGCAACTCTTCCAACTCTACAGGTGCCATACGATACGGCGCCTTCGAAATCAGCTGCGCACCTGGAACAAGATCGATAGAAAATTCCAAAGCTCGATCAGGCGGCAAACCAGACATCTCCTCGGGGAAGACGTCGCCAAAATCTCGCACCACAGCTGGCCACTCCAGCTCCATCTGCATAGCCACAGCCTCCACCGGCCTGGCCCGAAATCTGACAGGACCAAGCGAACTGCTACCACGACTGAACTCAAATACTGGATGTCCGGGAATCTCGAACACCACCTTCTTCCTCCGACAGTCGATCGTAGCATAGAAGCTCGCAAGCCAGTCCATCCCAAGAACTGCATCATAGTTGATGATGTCGTGGACAATGAAATCAGCGAAAAGCTCATGTCCACAGACCACCAACGAGTAAGAATTGCAACCACGATGCACCGAGACCACACCATTCCCTGTAACGATATTCCAACTCTTGGGAAGAGGGGACGTCGACAAGGAATGCCTCTCCACGAAGCTCCGAGAAATAATGCACATCGATGCACCAGAGTCAAAGAGGACTCGTGCAGGAAATGTGCACACCAAAATCACACCTAATCAATCAATTAACAATCAAATCCTAGTCTAGCAAACAATCATGAGCAAGCAACCAATATAATCAAAAATCAACTAACTAAGGAAGATAAATAGCTAGAATGAGCGTTACCTGCAATAACTTCATCCACGGCCATGCTCTCCTCCTCAGTCATCAGAAAGGCCTGCCCTCTCGGCGAAACAGCCTGCCGAAAGGCCTGTCTCTGTGGAACAAGGGGCGCTCCACGTCCAACGGGCACAGGAGCGCGCTGCTGCAACGGCTGTGCTGCAATAGGAGCCTGCCAAGGCTGTCTCGACTTCGGACACTCCCGGATGGTGTGGGCAGGATCTCCGCAGACAATGCACTGTCCTAGAAACCTCCTACACTGATCCCTGAGGTGTCCAGTCTTGCCACAGAAATGGCAAGTCTTCAGGATAGGCCCTCCTGGCCTCTTGAACTGCACCGGATGACTAGGCTTGAAACCAGGCCTAACCACCGCCCTGGCCTGCTCCATAGGCCTCTTCCCAGCTCCGGAAACATGTCCCTTCCTCTGATTCAAATTCAACTCCTGCCGCCTCGCAGCAATCAGAACCTTCTGATATGTCTCCAAGTCAGAAGAGGTCACAAAGCTCTGAAGCTCCAAGGCAAGTCCCTGGAGAAATCGCTGAGCTTTCTCATCGGCATCCTGCACCATCTTAGGTGCAAACCGACTGAGCCTCGTGAACTCCTAGTGGTACTGATCCACCGACAAGCTCCCCTGCTTCAGATCTATAAAGCGCTGCAGCATCACATGCCGAGCAGCCTTCGGGAAGAACTCTCCATCGAATCTGGACTTGAAGGTAGTCCAGACGATCGGCTCCACCAGCATCTTCTCTTCAGCATCCCACCAATTCCTGGCGTTATCCTTCAGCTGCCTCTTAGCCAGATCAACCCATCCAGCCGGGTTAATCTTTGCCATTGCCAAGTTATCCTCAATGTTCCTTATCCATTCGTCGGCAGCCAGAGGACCCTCAGAACCATCAAAGTATGCGGGACCCAGCTCCCGAAATTGCTTCGCTCCTGGCTCAGAGCGAGGGGCATCGGGAAGAGCCCGGGCAGCTCGAGCAGGTGGAGCATTCTGGACTTGCAAAAGCATGCCCTGCTGCACTTGCATCATCTAGATCATCATCCGCATCATCTCACCGCTGGTGGGTTCCCGCTCAGGCTCCTCATCATGAGGGAGCGCACCACTACCACCACCACGGGTGAAACGCCTTCCTGCCATCTAATGACACGGAAAACAAATCAGATTAGACTCATAGCTTATGACTCGGACGTCGAACTTAATTTATTGGACATTCAAATATTATTATTGCTATTCCAAAAATCGCAGTTACAGAAGGACCTGCATGGGCCACCACTAAAACCTGTCACGACCCGCTTCCCTAAAAAGGAGGCGAGTACGTGAAAAGGTCCGCACGAGAGTGGAGCTGTGAAGCCCCGAACCCGATAAGCGTCCACAATACAAAAACAGGTCCCTGTAACCACAACAGAATAGCAATAATAACACAAGGAGATACTGAAATAAAATTCAGATCTCACAAATATTGTCCAACACCACAAATAAGTTCAACATCCAGAAAAGCCACCAGGCTAAAAGAAAAGAGTCTAAAGGCCCAGAACAAGGCCAACAAAAGAAACGACATAACAAAATATAGTATAGGTGCCACGCACCGATAACAAAACAACTGCCTAAACAAAAGTAAAGCACAACGAAGACACTAGGACTGGTCCCCAGTGTCCACGTACTCCCCGTCAAACACAAGCACGGGCTCGACTTCTGCAAACACCTCGTTCCCAACAAGTAACTCAGGCTCGGGCTCTAACATGTTTCACCCAAAAGAGAAAAGGGGCACATGTCAGCAAGTCGAACGACTTGTGCAAGGAAACGGGAATAATGGTAAACTAGCAACCTAGCAATTTAAAACATGGTGCATGGCAAGTAAGGTACGGTGGTAACAAGTAAGGTAAAGGAGAGTACAAGTGGCAAGTATCAAGTGGTAGGGGTGACATGTAATGTCAAGTAACAAGTAAAGTACAAGGGATCACTCAACGAGTGCCCTATTGCCCGCAGGCTGTGTTCAAGTATCAAGTACAAGGGGTCACTCAACGAGTGCCCTATTGCCCGCAGGCTGTGAGGAGCTCGTCTTCTGGAACACGAGCCAGAAAGTGTATTTGATAAGTATGGCGTAGGGGTGCACCTAGCCGGAACGAGTAACACTAGTATGTAGCGATGCTACGCAATCACGATGAGCATTCAAGCATGCAATGACATGAGCAGATAATTTGCATATCGTTAATTTAAATTAAACGTGACAGGCGAAATGCAATGACATGAACATATTCGCGTACCGATAATTAAATTAAACATGGCAGTTAAAATGCAATAGCAGTTAAGGATGCATGGATGACACGAACAGTTATTTTCGCGTACCGTTAAGGAAAGTAAACGTGACATACAAGCATGATGAAAGTGACGGACCAAGCTTCGTTGTCAAGCTAGGTCAATGGCGTCTAAACGGCTATCCTTTCACCGTCTAGTCTCTTTTACGCTAAAGCAAGGTAAATGGCCTAAGACATGGCCTAAATCAAGAGATGCAAGTTTCACTTGCCTAGCACCGGGGACGGCGACTACTTCGTCACACGGATGCCAATCTATGGGGAAATCACTGATAGGGGGAACAACCATCAAACAACATGAAATTTATTAGGGTTTCATAAAAATACCAATAGGCTATGAAAACATAGAGGAATCGATTTCTTACCAAGAGGAGACGGAAGGAACACTCCGGGGAACCCTAGGATCAGATCTGAAAAAGATTGGAGAAGTTTGGGGAAACTAGGGTTTTGGGGGATTTGGGGAATTCGATGGGTTTTGATGGAGATTTGGGGAAGGTGAGGGGTAGATAGAGTAGATGGATGGATTGGATGATGGATTTAGGGCTTGGAATGAAGCAATGGAGCTTGGAGGAAGGTGGGGGATCAATGGGGGCGATTTTAGGGTTTAGGGTCGAGTTGGAGGGGAAGAAAACGTTTGGGTTGGGTATTTATAGGCTAGGCTGGCGGCTAGGGCAAAACTAGGGTTTACAGCACTAGTTAGTCGGTCAAAGAACAACCACTGACCGACTAGTTTGACAACTAGTCGGTCGGTCGACCAACGCAGACCGACTAAGTGTAAACAGTAGCTACAGGTGAAATCAGGATCTAGAATTAGTCGGTCCATGAACAAGTACTGACCGACTAGTTTAGCATCTAGTCGGTCGATGAACGTTCTTAGACCGACTAAGGGTAAACAGTAACTGATACAAAAATAATTTGATGAGTTAGTCGGTTCAAGAAGCATTGCTGACCGACTAGTTTGCAACCTAGTCGGTCAACCAACGCTCTTAGACCGACTAACGATAAACAGTAGCTTCCTCAGAAAATTAGAAAGCTCACTAGTCGGTCCAAGAAGGATTGCCGACCGACTGGATCGTCATCTAGTCGGTCGGTGGCCCTTCTTACACCGGCTAATGAGCACAGAAAAGTACCGATACGGAGCGCGAGGCCCCGGGATCGATTCCTAAGACTCCTAGGCTTGATCTAACAGTTAGATACGACCGTTATGAAGTCCGTCACGAGAGACATACTTCGAAATCGACAATCCTAAGGAAGGAGCGAGAAAATACGACGAATCGATCGAAAATGAAAGCTACGGAGACGAAAACCACACAAGAGGAGAAAATCCACCAAAACATATATTATATTATATTAAAATCCAGATTCATGAAAAGCAGTCGTTACAGGTTGATAGCCAATGCCCGAATTGCGTGTTCCGGCTAGGTGTTCCCTACGCCATACTTGTGTTCCTGGCTCGTGACCAGAAGCGAGCATAATGAGTTGGAAACCCCAACGCTCGATATATTGAATTGTGAACTAAGAATGCGAGCTCAATGTGCGGGGCAACCCTAGGCTCACTAGATGAGCTCAATGTGCAGGGACCCCAGGCTCCATATCGTGTGGGTACCGAGTAGTGTTTGGTGCCGATCGGTCTGAAATGCTATGCCATTCAGCGAATGGCGTAAACACCTACAAAATGTGAATTGATTGAATTGATAGTAGCTTGGCTACTCTTGTCTTGTCCCGATAAATTGTTCCCTTGTACAAAATTGTCTTGCCATGTTTTAATTGTGCACTCATGTTATAACCGCCATGTCATGCATACTAAACTGCTAGGTTGCTAGATGCCTCATTTTCAGTTTCCTTGCATAAGTCTTTCCAGACTTGCTGACATGTGCCCCTCTCTCTTTTGGGTGACACATGTTAGACCCAGAGCCAGAGTTTGTTGCAGGGAATATGGTGTTGCTGATGCTGATGTTTGTTGTGCTGGTGAGTGGACACCAGGGGCCTGTCTTGAAGACCGCTCGTGTTCACTTCTTTGTTTAGGTTTGCTGTTAGTCGTCGGTGCGTGGCACCCTTGTATGTATGTTATTCTTTGTTGGCCATGTTTGGGCCTTAGACTCTTTTTCCTTTAGTCTGGTGGCTTTTCTGCGATATTGTAATTTGTTTATAGACATTTCGAGATTCAATAAAATGTCGTCTCATTTCTTTATTATCATTGTTGTTTCGTTTCGTTTTGCAAGGACTTGCCATAATAAGTGTTTCTATACGCTTATCAGACTTGGAGCTTCACAGCTTCAAGTTTGTGCGGACCTTCTCACGTCTCGCCTCCACATTTTTGGGAAGCGGGGCGTGACACAGTATACATAGTGATATCTGATTATCATGCAGGAAATTGTGAGGTTACATGGAGTTCTAGTGAGCATCGTCTCCGACTGAGACACAAGGTTCACCTCACATTTCTGGAAGAGCCTGCAATCAAATCTGGGTACACATCTCAAATTTAGCACTGTGTATCACCCGCAGACTGATGGTCAATCAGAGCGTACCATCCAGATTCTTGAAGATATGCTGAGAGCATGCATGCTGGATTTCAAAGGATCATGGGAAGATCATCTGACTTGGTAGAGTTTGCTTACAACAATAGCTACCAAGCTAGCATCGGCATGGCCCCTTTTGCGACACTTTATGGAAGAAAATATCGATCTCCATTAAGTTGGGATGACATTGGCGATCGAGAACTTTAAGGTCCAGAGATGATCGTGGAAGCAGTTGATATGGTGCGTACTATCAGAGACAAGCTGAGAATCACACAAGATCGCTACAAGCACTGGGCTGACGCCAAGCGTCGACATTTGGAATTTCAACCTGGAGACCATGTTTTTCTAAAGATATCACCAAACAGAGGCGTGATACGCTTTGGAAAACGAGGAAAGCTCAGTCCGAGATTGTAACGGCCGGTACTCACTATTCGTAATACGGCTGTGAGTATAGAAATGTCGGGTACCTGATTGGTTTTGTTGCTTTGTGTGTGAGTCATGTCATTGAGTCGATAGGGCCGTAGCACATTGGTTGCATCCTTAGCAAGCCGACCCCCGACGTGTGCCCAACTTAGAATTATTGTCGCCTTTGGACCCTGTATCCTTTGTACGCTTTTCGTGCACGTAGTCTTGTTCGTGCACGTGATTATTTTAGACTTTGTCTGTATCCGAACCCTATAGTGTGATAGGCCGTTGTGACCCTCTCGAAGAATACTAAATTGTGGAATTAATTTGGAACGTCATTTCACGGGTCGTTCTCCCACGATTTGACTTTGTTTGATGAGGCGTCACGATTTTCACTTTTGTCGTGAGACCTTTCTATTTTTAGTTTCGTTTCTCGTCGTCGAAATTGTGATCCGTCTTCTTTGTTCTGTTTCTCTCGTCGAAACGATCATCCCGGTATTTTTATTATATTTTTCGGACACCGTTTGGTTGGCTTTTCACACTAATCTCTCTCATATTGTAATTAGCCTAGCTTATCTCTATTTAAACTTAATTAAATCTGATTTAATCTTAGCCATGGGATCTACATCTCATGTTGAATTATTCCTTAGCTATTCACCATCTTGTGTCACACAATCTCTACCCTCCCCCTCTCACACACCCTCCTTACATCAAGCCTTAGTGTACACCACTCCTACATCTATATATCAAAACAATTTTCTTACTCTCACCAAATCTAGCTATTCGTCATCCCACATTGAACTAATTCTACTCTCCCTCACTCACACAATCTCTCTCCAATCACCAGAACTACACCCCACCTCTATATCTAAATAGCAAATACCCTAGGCCTCATTCTCCCTCACGCAAGAGATCAAAAAAACACAGCCACCGCCTGTAAACAATAACCCACGCACCCCTCTCGCAGCCACCTATTCTCACCCTCTCCGGAGGACATCTCCGGCTATCTCTCCGCCGGAAACACTCCACATCCTCTCCACGTTTGCCGCACAGCCTAGGGTTATTGTCGTAGGCTGCCGCAACCCCCAAATGATAGCCGCCACCTCGTCTTCAACCGCCCTATGTCAGAGCTCCGGCCGCCTGTTGCTCCGACCGCCTCCTCCACGAACACCTCCCCTCCCTCGACATGCTGTCGATCTCCTTTCCCCGAGCATATAGCACAGCGGCATCTCCATTGATTTCCGGCCACCTTTGCTCAATTTCCGGCCATACCCACGACAACAGGCCCCGGCCAGCTCAGGCCGGCGGCCTCCCCCGTGCTCTGGTGATCTCACCGGCCACCATCGCCCTATCTCCTTCCTCCTCCACCATGAGACCGCACAACCTCCACAAACACCTTGCCACGCCCCCATGGCCAAACCTGCAACTCCACGGTGGCCTGAAACCGTCGGCCAAGCCCTGTCAGTCCCGAACCCCCTGCTCTTGCCGCATCCCCAAGGACAACAGCCCGTACACCCTCAAATATGTCATTCACCCCTCATTAAACCCATATCCCCTCATAATTTTGTCGTTGCCGCGCCTCCTCACAGACCGTAGAACCCGTTGTTCGCTGTTCGTGTCTTCCCGATGCCGAAGGATGTCGTACAGCTGTCCTCCCCTGCCTTACTGAACGGTGATCGTGCCGCTTCCCGGCTGATCATCGTCCGCTATCACTGTCGTCCGCCGTTGACGCTGAGCGCTACCGTGCAGTGGAGCGTCGCACGCTTCGGTTAATTCAACCCCTGACGTCGCTACCCGACGTCAGTGTAGCTCTCGCGTCATGTGAGGGTATATTTCTAACTGTAGGAACCCCAACCATCGCATGTTAATTCAAGATTAAAAACGATTATTTTTACTGATTTGTAACTCACTAATCCAACTTAATAATACGGGACTGTAGGCTGATTGTTGGACTGAGCGTGGGAGCTCTGGACGTTGTGAATCTGTGATTGGACTTTGAGAATTGTGATACCAGCACATATTTCAGGCAAGTGAAACTTGTCAGTTCTTTGTTTAGGCCATGCTTTAGGCCATTTCTTTTTTAAGGCGTAAAAGAGACTGGGCGACGAAATAATACTCGCCTAGACGCAATTTTAAGATCTAGCTTGACAACGAAGCTAGATCTATCACCCTGCCATGTCATTCATGCATTTCTGCCTGTCATGTTTAATTTTCATAACTGCATGCTCTTTACTTGTGCTCCGCCTGTCACGTTTAAATTTCTTATCTGTATGCACTTAAATTATAACTTGCCATGCCATGTCATCCATGCTTGAATGTTGCATTCGTAGCACACGCTACGTACTTCCTTGTTCAGGCTAGGCACCTGCGCTGCAGGCACAACCATATGCCATATTGAAAAAAACACTTCCTGGCTCGTGATCCAGAAGCGAGCTCATGTACAGGGGAAGCCCTGGCTCGATACACGTGGAGGGGTAGGGTTATGTAACCACTCAGCGTAGAAGTGTGCCCGTTCAGCCACTTCAGCTGTAAGGCGTAAACCCTGGGATTGGGGTAGGGTTAAGAGACCATTCAGCATAGAAGTGTGCCCGTACAGCCACTTCAGCTGTAAGGCGTAAACTCTGTGCACGACGTGTTTACTTGACGTGTTTACGTGACTTGTAAATCCATGTGAATGTTAGTAGCTTTGCTACTCTTGACATGTCCTACTTGTTGCCATGTCATACTTGTTGCACTCTCTTACTTGTTGCATCCATACTTTAAACTGCCATGTCATCGCATATTTTAGAACTGCTAGGTTGCTTTCCTTTCTTTTAGTTCCTTGCACAAGTCTCTAGTAGACTTGCTGACATGTGCCCCTTTTCTCTTTTGGGTGTCACATGTTAGATTGTGAGCCAGAGTTGGTCGTCGAGGACGAACATGTTGCAGGTGTTGAGTTCGAGGACATTTGAGACCAGTATTAGAGCTCCTTCTTGTTGTTGTTTTCTGCTTAGTCACTGTTAGGCTGTCGGTGTGTATCACCTCTCTTTTCATGTTGATGTTATGTATTATGTCGGCCATGCTTTAAGCCTCTTTTCAGACTCTTGTACTTTCCTTTACGACTTGTCTCTGAATGTTTGGAATAATCTGGATGTTATTGGTGGAGTTTTAATTCTGCTTAAATTATTATTATTATTGTCTCGCTTCGTGGTTGCAAGGACCTGGATATTAGAAGTGTTTTTAGACGCTTATCAGACTTGTAGCCTCATAGCTCCAAAGTCTGAGCGGACCTCATCACGCCTCGCCTTCCGTTTATGGGAAGCGGGGCGTGACAGGTTTTGTTGGTGGCCCATGCAGGTCCTTTTGCAACTGCGAAATATCGGGACAACGATAATAATAAAACATTCATTAATTATTCGAAACATTCAAGTCGTAAAATCTGAGTCTAATAAGCGTGTTTTTCGTGTCCTATGTGGCTAGAAGACGTGTTGCCCGAGCATCTATCTCAGCTTAGTAGGGAAATCCATAGATCAGGATTATAATAGGACTTAGTTAGACGTCTGTGCTGGCTAGTTAGAGGTCCCTGATTGTTATCTAGACTCCATACTAGAAATTGATATAATTGCCTTTGGAAATTACCTTAGTGGTTCTTGGCTAGCTCTGACCATATTAGACTTCTAGATTCTCTTTAGTCGTTCGCTTGGGTTCATCGATTTCGGGCCAAGCCGAACGCAATTTGTTACCGTCTAGATTCTTAGAAAGTTTTAGCACTAGGTTTCCTAATCTTTAGTTGGTCAATCGTAGGAGTTTCCCGTAGATTTTCCTGAGTCATATCCTAGGCATATCTAAGTTTCGATCATACGACTATTTTCTTTGCCTCGATTCACAAGATTGCCTCATGACGATCATCGTTAATTTTCGAATCTCTTCGTTGCAAATCTTGAACTTCCTGAAAGTATTTTCGATATTCCTTATTCGCTAAGTTTAAATTTGTTCGAAAACTTTTACCATATATATTTAGATTTCATACTCTATCGTTGACTTAAATCCATTTTTGAATTTCGAGACTTTTGTCGAGATTTTTTTTATTTATATTTTATAATATTTTTCCAGCCTATACTTTTCATATCTATAAATACCTTGTCCCTTTTCATATGCTAATTTTATTCTGAGCCGTACTTCTATTTTTCCTAATTCGATTTGTAATTTCCTTTTTCTTGCGTATGCCATTAAAACTTATTCGAATAACTCATCGTGCCTACCTTTAATATATTTTCCTAAGTTACATGGGACCCCAGCTTTCAGCGTGTCAATTTTATACTCGTCATTTTTCTACTTCGAATTTTTGTAAAATACTATCTCCATTTAAATTTATCTCCAATTGCAAAATAATCCATTCACCTCCATACTCATTATTCTACGTCTAATCCTTATGACGTGATTTAATTTTCATGCTACCCTTTCACGTTTTATAAGGATATTATTATATTTTTATTTTATGACTTACATTTTATTATATCCTTATTTCATATTTTATATCCTTCTTCCCCACTTGATTAATCTGAACTATATTCTGTTCCACCCAACCAAGCTTTTCCCATATATGTCGCCACATCTGAACCCGTTTATCCCGTTCTTGTTTCATTTCAATTTCGTTTTCGGACTTCCTCACTATGATTTAGTTATCACATTAGTGCTTATTGTTGTCTACGTTTACCTTGGTATAGTATGGTGGGCCCATTATTATATATTGTGATTTTGTTGTTGTGCCTATAATTACGTGGTATATATGAAGTTGTATGTGTGTTAGTATTTATAAATATGTGTGTGGATAGCTATACCACCCTAGGGATGTCTGTGTATATAAGAATTAGGGTTGGAATATCTAATGGTGATGTATGTAGTTGGAGATACTTAATAATGGTTGAAATAATATGCTGGGAAAATTGTGTGTATATTAGGTATAATGATACTAGGGTACTTATGGTTAAATGTGCATGCTTATTATTATTTGATCTATATGTTAGTACGTGTGGGCGAGTGCTCGTACGTAGGTATGTGCTTACTATCTGAATATGTGTGATATACGTATGGTAGTAGGATTATAAATTGTTTGGTATTATTTGCCTTTACGGGATGTTATGTGTGTGCGTGTATACCTCGAGGTATACACGATTATTGCATATCTTAATTATGTATGGATAAGTAGATGTATTGGTATACTAATTATGGGTAGATGGATATGGCGTGAATATATATGTTGCATGTGTGTGATTATACGATGAGTGCATGTATTAGGGAGGGTATTATAATTATACGTGTGCTGATATTTGTGATATTATTAGGGTATGTAAAGTGATTGAATTATGTGGGTGTGACCGGTGTGACCTGACTAAATATAGTGATTGATATTATAGTATGTATGTGGTTAAGTTGGTAGATGCATATATATTAGAGTGTTGTGTTGGTGTATGTATAAGTATCGTGTTATGTATATAGAGTATTCTAATATGGGTTTTGAGTCTCGCTCAAGTTTGAGTGGGTATACTCTAAGTACATTGTTGCATATGTCTGTGATTTGCGTGTAGTACCATGAATATAGCAATGATGATGTATGTATAGTGATAGGTTTGTTTGTGCTTGGTTGTGTTACGCACATGACTGTGGGTGACAATACCAGTATGTAGTTATAAGTGTTGGTCTTGTGGTATAGTTATTTACTAAGGACTTGCCTGTGTGAATATGTATGTGCTAGCTAAACTAAGTGTGTAGATGTGCTGAGTATATAGTGGTGCGAAGGAATGTTATATTAGCGTGTGTGTGTGCACCATGCACGGGTAAGTAAGTGCTTAGTTATAGGTATTTGTAATTATGGTATGTGTGATGAGTCTTGAATATAGTTATAGGATTGTATGTGATGTGAATATATGGTGAAGTATCTGCGTGCGTTTGAATGACTATATATTTATGAAGTTCTAGTAATGGTGAATGTATATTAGATATAGTAAACTTGATTTAATAATGGTATGGTGTGATTACATGTGTTGATGTGCTTGGTGTTGGATGTATACTAGGAAATATTAGGGAGTAGTATACCCATGTTTGTTTTGTGCATAGGTAGTTTTCCATACGCGAAGTACTACGATTGTATTTGCTGGTGTAGACTATTTATTTGTTTGTGAGTATGTGTACCATGGTACGTAATAAGTGTTTAATAGTTATATAAGGATGTACGTGACTATATGAATTATTGAAATACGTGCATGAATTTGACTGACTATGATAGTTATAAGTGTATTAGGTGTGTGAATATATATATATACATGATAGTAGTGTTAATGTTTGACTACCTAGTGCATATGTAAGCACTTGTAATGACTATACCTAGTTTGAATTATAATGTGATATGATTGGGGTAGTTACTAGAGCGACTAGATATGTTAGGATGTCCGAGGACAGACTTTGTTCTAAGGTGGGTAGGGTGTAACGGCCGGTACTCACTATTCGTAATACGGCTGTGAGTATAGAAATGTCGGATACCTGATTGGTTTTGTTGCTTTGCGTGTGAGTCGTGTCATTGAGTCGATAAGACGTAGCACCTTGGTTGCATCCTTAGCAAGCCGACCGCCGACGTGTGCCCAACTTGGAATTACTGTCGCCTTTGGACCCCGTATCCTTTGTACGTTTTTCGTGCACGTAGTCTTGTTCGTGCACGTGTTTATTTTAGACTTTGTTTGTATCCGAACCCTATAGTGTGATATGCCGGTGTAACCCTCTCGAAGAATACTAAATTGTGGAATTAATTTGGAATGTCATTTCATGGGACGTTCTACCACGATTTGAGTTTGTTTGATGAGACGTCACGATTTTCACTTTTGTCGTGAGGCCTTTCTATTTTTAGTTTCGTTTCTCGTCGTCAAAATTGTGATCCGTCTTCTTTTTTCTGTTTCTCTCGTCGACACGATCGTCCTGATATTTTTATTATATTTTTCGGACACCGTTTGGTTGGCTTTTCACACTAATCTCTCTCATATTGTAATTAGCCTAGCTTATCTCTATTTAAACTTAATTAAATCTGATTTAATCTTAGCCATGGGATCTACATCTCATGTTGAATTATTCCTTAGCTATTCACCATCTTGTGTCACACAATCTCTACCCTCCCCCTCTCACACACCCTCCTTACATCAAGCCTTAGTGTACACCACTCCTACATCTATATATCAAAACAATTTTCTTACTCTCACCAAATCTAGCTATTCGTCATCCCACATTGAACTAATTCTACTCTCCCTCACTCACACAATCTCTCTCCAATCACCATAACTACACCCCACTTCTATATCTAAATAGCAAATACCCTGGGCCTCATTCTCCCTCACGTAAGAGATCAAAAAAACACAGCCACCGCCTGTAAACAATAACCCACGCACCCCTCTCGCAGCCACCTATTCTCACCCTCTCCGACGGACATCTCCGGCTATCTCTCCGCCGGAAACACTCCACATCCTCTCCACGTTTGCCGCACAGCCTAGGGTTATTGTCGTAGGCTGCCGCAACCCCCAAATGATAGCCGCTACCTCGTCTTCAACCGCCCTATGTCGGAGCTCCGGCCACCTGTTGCTCCGACCGCCTCCTCCACGAACACCTCCCCTCCCTCGACATGCTGTCGATCTCCTTTCCCCGAGCATATAGCACAGCGGCATCTCCATTGATTTCCGGCCGCCTTTGCTCAATTTCCGGCCATACCCACGACAACAGGCCGCGGCCAGCTCAGGCCGGTGGCCTCCCCCGTGCTCTGGTGATCTCACCGGCCACCATCGCCCTATCTCCTTCCTCCTCCACCATGAGACCGCACAACCTCCACAAACACCTTGCCACGCCCCCATGGCCGAACCTGCAACTCCACGGTGGCCTGAAACTGTCAGCCAAGCCCTGTGAGTCCCGAACCCCCTGCTCTTGCCGCATCCCCAAGGACAACAGCCCGTACACCCTCAAATATGTCATTCACCCCTCATTAAACCCATCTCCCCTCACAATTTTGTCGTTGTCGCGCCTCCTCACAGACCGTAGAACCCGTTGCTCGCTGTCCGCGTCTTCCGGATGCCGAAGGACGTCGTACAGCTGTCCTCCCCTGCCTTACTGAACGGTGATCATGCCGCTACCCGGCTGATCGTCGTCCACTGTCACTTTCATCCGCCGTTGACGCTGAGCGCTACCGTGCAGTGGAGCGTCGCACGCTTCGGTTAATTCAACCCCTGACGTCGCTACCCGACGTCAGTGTAGCTCTCGCGTCGTGTGAGGGTATATTTCTAACTGTAGGAACCCCAACCATCGCATGTTAATTCAAGATTAAAATCGATTATTTTTACTGCTTTGTAACTCACTAATCCAACTTAATACTTTGGGACTGTAGGCTGATTGTTGGACTGAGCGTGGGAGCTCTGGACGTTGTGAATCTGTGATTGGACTTTGAGAATTGTGATACCAGCACATATTTCAGGCAAGTGAAACTTGCCAGTTCTTTGTTTAGGCCGTGCTTTAGGCCATTTCTTATTTTAGGCGTAAAAGAGACTAGGCGACGAAATGATACTCGCCTAGACGCAATTTTAAGATCTAGCTTGACAACGAAGCTAGATCCGTCACCCTGCCATGTCATTCATGCATTTCTGCCTGTCACGTTTAATTTTCATAACTGCATGCTCTTTACTTGTGCTCCGCCTGTCACGTTTAAATTTCTTATCTGTACGCACTTAAATTATAACTTTTCATGCCATGTCATCCATGCTTGAATGTTGCATTCGTAGAACACGCTACGTACTTCCTTGTTCAGGCTAGGCACCTGTGCTGCAGGCACAACCCTATGCCTTATTGAAAAAAAACACTTCCTGGCTCGTGATCCAAAAGCGAGCTCGTGTACAGGGGAAGCCCTGGCTCGTTACATGTGGAGGGGTAGGGTTATGCGACCACTCAGCGTAGAAGTGTGCCCGTTCAGCCACTTCAGCT